>VDFB02003663.1:0-203800 GCA_007258455.2 Sequoia sempervirens | reverse complement strand
TGTATAGGGTTGAGGGTATAGGGGTTGATGGTTAAGGGTTTAAGGGTAGAGGGTTGAGTGATTAAGGGATGAGGGTTGAGAATTGAGTGTTGAGGATCCAAGAATTGGCATCCTAACTTGGCTTGCTTGAAAAAATCGGTCCAAGAAATGAGGTCTGGGTGAATGTTTTTTCAAACAGGGCAATTTACGATGCCAATTTCACCCACTAGCTTGACAATTCAGTGAAATTGGAAATGTTGTGGCTTGTTTCAAAAAATGGGTCTAAGAAATGGGGTCTACTGGTGATTTACATCACTGAGAGACCCCATTTCTTGGACACTTCTTTTCAAATAGGCTAATTTAGGATGCCAATTTCACCCTCTAGCATGCCAATTCGATGAAATTGGCAATGTAGTGGCCTGTTTGAAAAAAATTGGTCCAAGAAATGGGGTCTCCTGGTGATTTACATCACTGAGAGACCCCATTTCTTGGATACATCTTTTCAAACAAGCCAATTTAGGATGCCAATTAACGCCCCTAGCATTCCAATTCGATGAAATTGGCAATGTAGTGGCCTGTTTCAAAAAATGGATCCAATAAATCACCAAGAGACCCCATTCATTGGACCCATTTTTTCAAAGAAGCCAATTTAGGATGCCAATTTCATCGACTAGCTTGCCAATTCAGTGAAATTTGAAATGTAGTGTCTTGTTTGTGAAAATGGGTCCAAGAAATGGGGTCTCCCGGTGATGTAAATCACTGGGAGACCCCATTTCTTGGACCCATTTTCTCAAACAGGCCAATTTAGGATGCCAGTTTTACCAACTAGCTTGCCAATTTGGTGAAATTGGAAATGTAGTGGTCTATTTGAAAACATGGGTCCAAGAAATGGGGTCTCCCAGTGATGTAAATTCATTTTATTCAATGTGAATCCATCCTTTCCTTGTTCGAATGTGAATCTACCCATTTTTCCCTTAGAGGAAAAGTCACCTTTGCTCTTTCTCCCCAAGGGGCAGTTTTTTTTTCGCCCTTATATCTTTTCCTTACCGAGCGGTGAATTCACCCTCACCATTTTTCTCCAATGAGTGGATTCAAATCTACATGTTTTCCCTTTTGGCAAAATCAATTTTGCCCCTTTTCTATTTTTGGTGAATTCACATTCGCCTATCCAAGTGCATCTTCCCCAAGATAGCATGACCCCCCCTTCTGCTTTGAGTGGAAATTTTGAAATCATCCCTCCCCAAGGATTTTTTCTCTGTGTTATACATTTATACCCCTTTCACTAGAGTGGTTATTTTGAAATCGCCCCTCCGTCGGCACATCCGCCCTTGCAGAGTGCAACATTGCCCCTTCCCTTGCTGACCCTGTTGGACAAGTGAATTTCCTTGTGGGCAGGTGAATGAAGCCCTTAATGGTGAATCTATACCCTAATCTACCTAAATCCTAGATTAAATTATCCTTAAAACTTCAAATCAAATGACAAATCAGGATTTTGAATCCTACCTGGTGGGGTACTACTCAGTAGTAGTAGTACTAGCATGGCTCCTAACCCTGGTGGATGAGCTCATTGTCCATGAATCCCTCTTCACTACTCTCATCGGCTATCCTCATCATTCTTTATCTCTCTCTCTCTCTTGTCTAGTCAGTTGCCAAGTGTGCAAAAGGTAAATAGTAATTTTTCAAATTTACTATTTATATTTTTGAACTTTTGCACCTATTTAGCCTTTTAAATTTTGGGTGATTTTTACCCTTTATTTAACCATTTTATTAATTCAGTCATCCCTTTTCTTCTATGGGCTACCATTCAAAATCCATTCTTAATAGTTTTTCATAATTTATCACGCCATGCCCTCTAATTCTTCATATCGAGAAGTTGCTCAAGGCCCCTTTTTCTTCCCCATCCACCCTGTTGAGGGGGAATACCTTGTTATTTTCCTCCATTATTCTATCCTATCCATTTCCCTGTGACACCAAGGCATTCTCCTTCATTTTTTATGATTATACAACCTACACAACTTTTCTTGCACTTGGTTTTCTCCCCGACACTGGGGCATCATCTACCATTCTTTTCTTCTATTGAGTAGTTTCTATTTCTTTTTTCTTTGAAACACTATTATTCTAACAATATTTTGAAGAGGGAAAAAATGTAGACACCTAAATTTTACCACCCCCATATGGTCAAATTCACTGCTTTTATTCCTTTGTCTCACATCCTTCAACCACATTAATTAAATAATTTATTATTTGATTAATATTACCCTGCAACCTAATGTCCCTAAGGTATTCAATAAATCAATAAAATACCTTATCCCTCCTTTCCTCTCTAAATTAAATAAATACTCCAATTTATTTAATTTAGTCATTTTTCCTTTATGAATTTAAATCAATTTTAAATTCATTATTTCTCTCTCCTTGTCACATCCTCCATAATGCTCTCTAATCCAGCTTAATTTAATTAATCTTTGATTAGGATGTGCACACCCCTAATCATCATTAGGGTCACATCCTCTATAATCTCCCACTTGCTCCTAATTCTTGATTAATCTGCTTAATCCCATGTTTGCACAACCTTAATCACATGCTTATCCTAACCTAATCTTCATTCCATTTGTGGCATGTGTCCTAAGTCAACCTTATTAAATGCTTTCTCCTTTTGAAGAAGGAAACCCCTTCCCCATGTAAATTTTTAATTCACCTTTAATCCCTAAAAGTATTTTAAGGAATTTTTAATTCCTTCTCCCATCCCCATGTGGATATTTGAGGAATTTTGAATTCTTCACATGTCCTATCATCCACAAGTGGACAATGACCTCCTTTATGAGGAGGTCTTATCCAAATCCCAAGGTACGATGTAGTACTTGCACATAACCTCCTTTTTGCAATCTCACTTGCCACATGTCAAGATGTGAGGGCTTGTCAGTTCTCAAGTCACCCTAGCCCTTGATCTTATCCATCATGGCTTGATCTTAGCCATCCATTGTTTATAGGAACTTCCCTTAAAAATGGTGAAATTTTCCCTCATTTTCATTCAACAAAAAATCCATCACTTTAGCATCCAAGCATTTTCTACCATTGTTGCAGCACCATTTGATCTCACATTTTTCATCCATTCAAGTACTCGTTTGCACACTTTCATTCCCCATCATCTCAAGATCATTTAGAGCTAGGTATCAAGATATTTTTCCAACAAAGGAGAACACATTCAAGAAATCAAAGGGCCAACCAAAAGAAATCAACTCAAACAAGGTAAGAAGTTCCATTTTCTTCCATTTTTTCTTGAGTTCATCTTAGGCCTAATCTTGAGTGTTTGTCTTGTGTTTTTAATATTTTCATTAGTCTAGTTTTTGCACTTTAGTAGATTAAATTCACTCACAGACAACTGGAACTGGAACTCACTGGCCAGAAGTGACAAATAGTCCAGTTGAGCTTTTCTAAAGTTTCAAAGGCTGATTTTGCTCTTCTCTATCTACTTTGTTCTTCTTGAGTGAATTCCATATCTGAATCTCCGATTTCCAACCTGTAGATATTCTCCAATTTTCATCAAGGCTTGATGACAACTTTGAATGACTTGAAATTTTTTCTCCAATCTTTCTCCTTAGGAAATCTGCAACCTAGACCTACAAATCACACACAAAGGAGAGGAGAAAACATTGTTGGGTTAGTGGATAGGGGTTTTCCTTGGTCAAACCCCATCTTGGAAATCAATACTTAAAATGAAATGAAATAAGAATTGAAAATGATGAATGAAAAAATAACAATGTTGCAACTCACCAAACCCTTGCAATAAAGTGTTGCTAATATGCTTGAAATGACTATAATGGATGTAGACTTTGACTCCTATTAGAATATGATAAATCTTGAATGAAAAACTTGCTTGAATCAAAAATCCCTACATCACAATTGTTTGCACAATAACAAACATGATGCATACAATATTTGACATAATGATTTCATATGCTTGAATGTTGCTCTTAAATGTTTGATGATCTACCCTTGAATGCAATTGAAGAAACTTGAATACTCTTGTAAACTCAAACTTGCTATAAGGATGACTTGATTTCTTGTTAGGATGAAAATGAGAGAAAAAAAACATTGGATTTATACTCAATTATGGAAGAATTCCCAAAATTACAATAATAAAAGTCGACATTAGATCTGGGAAAATAAAATCTTGCTAGAAATTTGAATTAATTTTGATTTTTGGCCACATGGGACTCATTCACCCAAGGTGGCGAATGAGTCCCACTAGGCTTAACTTTTGGGACCAATTTAAAAGATGCTTAGAAAGGTGTGAAACCAAGCTCGGGACCAAAAGATCTAGGTGGGACCCATTCACCCAAGGTGGCTAATGAGTCTCAGATCACTAAATTCAGGTCATTCAAGGGCATGTGCAAGATCATGATGGAAAAAGCAATCCCTTAAGTGACGAAAAATTTAGAAAAAATAAAGTAAGGAAACTTGACGTAAAAATTTGAATAAGTTATCTATATTATTTCAAAAATATGTAAGAATAGAATCTATATCAAATTGAATATAGTTTCTAAACTACTAGGTTTATTTTAAAAAAAAAAATCTATTTGGTGAAAATTTGAAATTTCAATGGAGTAGTACTTAGATTTGAGAGAAAAAACAAGTAGGTGTCTGTCTAACCACCCTAACCACAATAAAATGATAATATTTTTTTATAAGGTTTTAGATATAAGTAGAGGACTCATGTCCTGATGTGATACATATTTTTTTGTAATTTTTTTCAAGTAAATAATTAATTATGATTTATTTATTACAAATTTAAAAAAATATAAAAAAATGTATGTTTTACCACCTTAATTTGGTCAAAACTTCATGAAATTCATTTTTTTTTTAAATCCTAGAGTATGCAAAGCATAGAAAGTGACACATGTTTTGGATTCAAAAAATGTGATACCATTTGAAAGTTATAAAAAAATTTCAATCATCCTATCAATTAGGACTTTAGTTGTAATTCAAATAGAAATTGAATAATAATTATTTATTAAATTCAAAGTAAACCGTAATTTATATTGGTGGAAAGCTGTGAATCTCCTTTAAAAACTATTTTCGTCTCATCAATTTTGGGTAAAAAAAAGGTTGTTAGCCACATACCCTACAAATACCCATCCTATCACCACTTTTTGGCCCATCATGATCCTGCACATACCCTCAAACTTGAAACACTTGAGGTATGATTGGAGCAATTATTGGTTTCAAGATTATCCTCGAAAATGTGCAATAAATGAGGCTTTTGGATGCAAAATAGAGCCAATTAAAACATAGGAAATCCCAATTATTAATGAAAATCCTAGAAAAGTTTGCAAGTGTGTTAAAAAACTTTACAACACTTCAAATTTAAGGAAAAATAATGTTAAAAAGAGGTTATTTAGGTATAATTAATTAATAATACCTTAGAAAAGTGTGGAAGTTTGTCACAACACTTTAGAAAGGTACCATTTAAATCCATTAGTTCACAAGGGCCCAAGACCTAATGTAAATGTTTCAACCACATCACAACACTAAATCAAGGAAACATTAAGCTCAAACTCACAAGGAGGTCCCAAATAAGTGTGAAAATTTCCCCAATGACATTTTTCAACACTACATCAAGATGTATGTTTTGACTTGAAATTCTATCACTAGGTAAAAGGCTAGCTTAATATTATGGCCTCTATTTAAAAGTTGAAATTGTGATGGATGACACGAATCACTACAATATACAATATTACAATGCACTAAGGCTGTTTACTATATACAATATTGAATCATGAAATTCATAAAAACTACTTCAAATCCCAAGCTATTTGTTTAATATTTTCTTTTCTTTTGGGTTTTTTATTAAATCACTAGCTCCTAGCTATGTTGAATATCGACTAGGGAATAGAGTTAGAAGATATCAAGATAAAAGAAAATGAAATCCATAAGGATAATTAGCCATGTGTTGAATTACACAAAATATGTGAAATAAATAACAAAGTATGCTTAAAAAATTATGATAAAGAAACATAAATTAATTTGTAGTACTAAAGAGATCATTAAATGATTTATAATGAATTAGAATTCTATCAAATTCATCCGCTTAAATATTAAATTCATGCCAAAAAATGTGGAAAAGAAGAACCCTAGCAATAACTAAGAGAATCCTCTAAAAATATGAAAACTATCATGGAGACTTTTCATTATAAATAGCACTAAAACTTTGAATCTTATTCTATTTTAATAAGTATTCTTCTCCAAAAATAAACTAGACTAACCATGCAACTTGGAACTGTAGACCATTCTAAAAACTATGATTACTAAAAAAAGATCAATTATTTAATGTAGAATTTAAATATATGTGTGTGTGTGTGTGTGTGTGTGTGTGTAGTTATCAAGAAGGTCATCTCTAGAAGGTGGTAGTTTCGAAGGTGTATGGAAGTATTCAAATATTTGACCAAAGTGAGAGTTGTGATGATCTTCCTAGAAAGTTATAAATCTTCTCATTAGTATTTTGTAAAGGACATCCATTCCATTTAGGCATTATTTCTTCTTCAATCATGCCAAGATTCCTATTTGTGCACATAGGGCATGGCGAAAAGTACTTTAGTGATTTATAAATCATCCTCCTAATTAATGGTGAAGTACTTGTGTAATGTTAAATAATGGTGCATAAATAGAATAATATAAGAGAAATTCATGTGAGATCATGTATTTTTATTCTTACTATTGATACATCTTTCCATTACAAATAACTGGGTGAGATAATGTATCAAATTACGGCATAGAAATTGTAAAATTTCTTTGAAAAGTATCAAGTGTGAAAGGGAATTTTAGAATCATACTTATAGTTTACAAGAAGAAGACATATATGTTGGAAGTTTGAGGAAATTTTTGGTTTACTTGTCATTGATATGGTTGTTGGCAATATGATCATGGTCATATGTAGTGTTGTCATTGATGTCAACATAATGGTTTGATGTTAAAATTGAAGTCTACATTAAGGTATAGTTGATTGGTGAAGCATGGGTAAGTATGGTGATGGTAATCCATTACACTAGTGCAAGAGTTTTGATCTAGTGTAGAAAAGATGTGTTGATATTTGGCTAAGTGAATAATTGACCTAGTGCAAAACAAATGTGTTAATATTTTACTAAGTCATAGAGTTCAACTCTCAATGTATAGAGTATTAGTTTTTAGGTCTGCATTGCTCCTCGTTGAAGAATTTTGGTCTACGGTTCTAAGGTAATATTAGTGTACATTAGAGGAATACAAATCTAAAGTTTCATGTATTTATGTCCTCTGGTATTGAAGATAATGATGACAGTGTACCAAGTTTGGCAATGATAGTGTTACCAGTACAATGTACATAATTGCAATGCTTCACATTCAACGATGGAAGCATATTTGGTTATGCAGTTTTGTCAGGGTATTTACATGTGTTAGAAGAGTGTGTTGTCTAAGTGGCAAGTGTTTTGGTTCTTTGCATGTTGTTATGTGAAAGAACTGATGGTTCATATAACTAGTCTTTACTATCTAGTGCCAACCTAAAAAGTTTTGCGTTGTCCAAAGTTAAAATATGAATTATGAAAACTTAAGGGAGTGATTATAGGTCCATGCAAACCTATTTTTATGTGTTACAAGTTTTGAGGCATGTTTAGTTGAATCTTGAGTTGACAAGTTATTGTATTGCACGTTTCATCTAATTAGGCCAACCTAATTGATATTCCAAGTGTTTGTGAATGTAATGGGTATAAATAGAACAAGTCAACACAGGACCACCTTGTGAAGAAGGTGGGTTCCTCTTACATCCTTCGTCACTAGAAGGACCACCCTCCACCTCTTTCTTTGTTGGAGGAGATGAACTCCCCACAGAAAAATATAGGGGTGTAGAGAAAGAGGAAGAAGGAACCGCAACAGATACAACTGAAGTATTAACGATATTCACATGCTTTGGGAAGGGCTAGATATCTAGAATGGGCATCAACAAAGGAGGCTCCATTGAAGGAGTGATGAACACCTATACTCATTTATGGTTAGGTACATTCATGCTTGTAATGGAAGGAAGGAGTAGACCAAACTGGAGAGAAGTAGAAGTAAGGGAGGAAGAAGATGTTGTAGGAGGTCCCGAAGTAGGAGTGTTCCTAGGTGGGAGAGGACCCACTTATGCAGGCCATGGGTGATCTAAGGAGTAGCTACCACATGTAACTAGTGGTCTATAACTGGTGTCATGGATTATGTGCATGGAGCCGACATGGATAAATTTTAAACATTTATACATGATGAAGGGTACCTCGTTCATTGCCACCAACCAAGGGATACCCAATTTCACCCTAAAGAGTTCAGATCCAGGAATGATATCAAACATGATTTTTATGGACTTAGGTCAAACTAAGACTGATAGGACAATACTACCCAAAGGGGGTACACAAAGCTTGTCATGTGTGCAGATGAATCTCACAGGAGCATTATATCTATCCTTGTGTAAAATTTTGTTAGCATAATATCCTCTATTGTTATGTTCACTTGTGATGTCGGATGAATGACAACACCAACTATGATGTTTCCATTGATCTGTGAAGGAATGTGAAGAGGAGACGGTTCCTTGTTAAAGACCATTGAAAATTCCTATGAAGTATTGGTTATGCCAGTACCACTATCCATATGTTGTGTAGAGGGGATGGGTTGATGCAGGAAGGAGGCCATTACACACACTAGAAAGTACTTTCACAGAGTCCCTAAAGTTTGACAGATAAGATGGTGACCCAATTAAGGTTTTTGTTACCTAATTTTCACCCTCAAGCTCAATCAAGCAAGGCATCTATGTTGCAACTACTCATAAGGGCCAAATGGGATATTTCCAATGAGGGTTAGTTCATGCATCTAATGACATTTCTTATGGAGCTCAGTTGGGAAGCCTGCTTTGTTGGAAATATGCCTCAATAGTCACAGGCTCAAGCCTCCATTAGAGCCAAGTCGGTATGAAATCTTCAATGTCTGGCCAATTGGCAGTTTTGATATATTCCGTTTTGAATAGGTCATTGTGACCTAGTTTCTATCTTGCCAAACGCTTTCACTATAGGGCCTATCACTGTGACAAAAAGGGTTCGGTATGACCTCTTATCGCATGGAATTCTTTGGCCAATAGGCCATTCAATCATCAATCAGGGAGACTCATGGCAACCACGGGCTTCAGGATAACCTATAGCACTTGGTGAAAGGGCCCAGTGAAGAGCTAAAGTCTCACCGAAAGCAGTTGTTTTAAAGTCATCGAGGAAGCTCTTGCCGGAAGTAATACTGTCGGTAAGAAGTCTTGCCGATGTGAGAAAGTGACACTGACTGCATTCGTTCAGGATAACCTATTGAGCTTGATATGATGTCTTAGTGAAACTAACATGTCTCATTGACAGTGCTTTATATTGAAGTCTTCGGCGTGGCAATTTGAGCTTGCCAAGAGGTCTCGGTGACCCAAGAATGTTTTCATGACAGCGATGGGCTTGGGCAGAATGGAGGAGTTTGGCGTGAGTCTCAGTGACAAACACCAATCTGGAAAAAAGATGTGAGTTCGGGGAGACTATAGTGTGCTCGGCAAAGGGTCTGACTAACAGGCTAAAGTTTCATCGACAACGAAATGAGCTTGGTGTAGTGTTTTCCCTTCACCATGAAGTCTTCTCGACCGATGGGAGTCACACCAAAGGAGATCTGGAGCTCAATGGAATGTAAATGTCTCGGGGTAACATCAATAGTGTCTCACCAATAGAAGATGAAGGGTCTCGAGGTAGCTTTCTACTTTCAGTAAGATCTCTCACCGACACTCAAGTGTCTTTCCGACAGAGGGAAAGGAGATCGCTGAAGGATTTCTCCTTCGGCAAAAGGTCTTAGTGACCCGTGGATGTCCTGCCAACCGGGGGGATATCTTCAATGTAACATCTTGATGTCGTGGCGAGGTCTTGCCGACCAGTAGGGTCTCGTCAAAAGCAAGGTGATCTTGCCAATAGTTGAATACTTTTCCCTGAGGTTCTTCGGATATGGGGAGGTCTTGGCGATAAAAGAGGAGTCATCGGCAAAGGTTTCATTGAATGCAGGAGAGTCTGCCTGACATGAATGACATCGATGTAGCACCTAACACTTGGTATGATGTCTTACCGACAAGTTGTATTCTCGTTGACATCTTGTGAATTGGCCTAATTAGAAGGCCTTGCTATGAAGTCTTCCTGATTTACCAAAGTCTCAGCGAATAGAGGGAGCTCAGGAAGTTGAGGCGTTCACCAAAGGTCCTAGCGATTAACTGAAGTCTTACAGAATGAGAACCAGCTTAGGGAGAGAGATCCAACATCACTAGGAAATCTCGCCAAATGCGGAGGGTCTCCCCAAAACAGATGCCTTCACTAAGGAACAGGGTTTTTGTCATGATGTCTTAGTGACATAATTGTGTCTTGCTGATGGCTTTAGTGATATCGATATGACCCTGAGAGTTCGCTATGTTGTCTAGCCGAATGCGATTTTCTTGGTGACCATAGAGGTGATATCGGCATGACTTTTGGGCTTTCTAAGAACTCTGATCGATAGTTCCATGCTACGCCGATGGCTTCAGGGGGCATAATCGCATCGGTGAGACACTTTCAGTGTCTCACCGAGATGCGATTGTATAGGAGGAGCTTTTGACCACTTGGAGAATCTGTGTGGAGTATACTCGACAAATTAGGGAGATCTAAAGTGAGCCATGGCAGTCTAACCAAGATGAAGAACTTCAATGGAATGAGAGCAACATGTATCTGTTTTGAGCTTAGGGCATTTAAAGCATTCGGTCGAAGAGGTTCAAATAGGACATAATGCCAGGAAATGAATGTGGTAGCTGCAAAAGATCTAAGGGCCTCTTTAGGGAATGACTCTTCACCGGCATGGACACGTAGGGTGCAACATTAAATTCAATAAAAAGATCGAAGGATAGATCTTTCTGAGATCAATATTTTTGTAAGCCCTAAGGGGGCTGAAATCTCTTTGTATATAAGGCATTTTTTTCCTTTTTGTAAACAGTTAGAGTGATGCATCCAAAAGAGTTACTGATTTTTAGCTATCCTTCCTCAACTCATGTATACTTTGTAACCCAATTGAAGTTTGGAATGCAAAAAATAGAGTTCACTAGGAAAGCAAGTGTTAATTCTCATAGTACTCTCATTTCTATATGTTAGCTTATGCAAGTTTTCTTTAACAATGTTTCTTTTAATCTGTATTCATACCATAAAGTTGTGAAGTTCGTTTCTTCCTTCTTAAGATATGTATGTAGATCAAACCTGTCAAGAATGATGCATAAGACTGAAGGGGTTATGTGAGTAAGTAAAGAAATTGCAGTTAGGTTTTCTCAGTGTCTTGGCATCTTGTTTTCATTTCATGATTTCTCATCAAACTCGGTGTATCACCATAGGAATAGTTCAGTTTAGTTTCATCTTTTGTACACATCCTTCTCCATTTACCTTTACAAGATCGTTAGTTTAGGTGATACCCAAAGGAAGCCAGCCTTCTCCGGAGGTTCATTTCAACTATAGGTGACCCACAGCCTTGAAATGATCCCATGTTGCTCTAGAAAGCTCGGTTTTTGTAAACTTTGCATAGGGTACATTTCTAGGTGACAACAGTTTCTGGCACGCCTGGTGGGACATAAATTAGATTGAACTATTAGTTTAGTATGCAACTAGTGAATTCCTGACTTTATAGAAGTCCTTTGGCATACTTGGTGACTCCACAAAGAGGAAGAACTCCAGAAATCGATGCCTTCTATGGTTTATGAAAAGAGTTCGAGCAAGAAGTAGCTTAGGCCCTTTTGAATACTTGCAGTTGTCACCAAGATGAAGACAAGGTAGAGTAGAGGAAAGGTGAGGAACAAAAATTATCTATTCTAGAAGAACTCAATCCACTCCTCCATCTATGGGATCACACATTGCTGTCTCATCCTTGGATTCATCTAGAGTACCAACAAATCCACCTCAGATACCTCCAATGGCCACCCCAAGGAATCAACCCTTTGTTGCTTTTAATGGGGGGAACCCCTTGAAGCTTCTTCGAACTTTCACAGGGGAAGACCAAACTACTCCCATTGAACATAATACAAATGTGTCTTCGTTATGTGGAGTCCATCACATAACCCAAGAGGATGTTGCACTGAGATTACTAGCTACTTCACTAAAAGGAAGAGTTGTGTAGTGGTATAGGATCCTACCAGTCAGTTCAATTGCAACATGGGACAAATTTGGAGACAAGTTGCATAAACAATTTCAAGACAACTCTGATAACTTGTCTCTATTAGAACAATTGACTACAATTAAGAGGGCTCCACAAGAGTAGATGAATGATTTCAACTTCATATTTAAAAGAACCTAGGATAGAATCCCTATGACAGTGAGGCCACCTCCAGAATACACATTTTAGTACTTCTTGAGGGCTCTTAAGAGTGACATAGCTCTTATGATATAATCAATGGGAGGGGTATCTCTACTAGATGCCTTGAAATAGCTATCAGAGCTAAAAACAACTTAATACAAGCTAGTAAGCTTGCTCCCAGACCACCAATGCCTATATTTCCAGAAATTCATGCAAACATTCCTTTGCAAATACCTCCTTTCACACCTCTACCAGATGTAACAACATTGCCAGATGTTGTTCTATCCATTGATAGATAAGAGAGTGTTGCTTCAATCTCATCACAGGAGTTACAAGAGATCAAAAGTATTTTACATACTTTTGGTAACAAGTTGGTGAACTTGGAAAAACAACAGTCCTATTCTAGGCCATATCAGTAGCAGAATCAGACCCCAAGTCAACCTTTTCAAGGTCAACAACAGCAATTCCAGGGGAATAATTAGTAGTATCATGTAATTACCAAGGCTCAAGACAAAATGTTGCCACAAGGCCTTTTCAGGCCTATAATCCAGCTCCAATTAGTGTCGTCAAAGAGCTTGTCCCTATTCAAAACAATCTAGTTGCTGATTATGAGTGGTGTTATCCATGTAATTAGCCACATAATCAAGCTACATGCTCTAATGGCATCATCAATCAAGCTCTTATGGTGCAAAATGTTGTAGGTGTGTAAGATTTTCCTAAGGAGGGGTATCCACAACAGCAGGATCAACTTGGAGATGATTCAACTCTCCTGAATTGGCAAAGAGAAGAATTTTGTGGAGTGAACCAAGATGACACATCTGTTGCTACTAATACTAGAGTCAAGAAGAGGGCTTTCAAGATTGAACAAGCACTAAATAAAGATAAGGGAGCCATTGGTCCATCAAATCATCAAGTACCAGGCACTTTGCAATGAGGTCACGACACTTGTAAAGAGCAACCTTTACATGTTACATCTACAAGTCAAGTGCAACCTGATCATGCTGTTGGGAAGATGTAGCCAAAGGTAAACATATCTACACCTTTCAACATTATTGAAAGTATGAAAAAAATGAATGTTTCAATTTCAATGTGGGATTCCTTAGTAATCCCTAGTCAAATCAATTTGTTACAGTCAGCCTTATCAAATCCAGTTAGTTTAAATCCTTCAAATGAAGCCTCTTTATGCCAAACAAAGTTAGTTTTAACCAATGCAATTTTGGATACTACTAGACAGCAAAGTGATGGTGTCAAGCCCCCTCCTTTCTATGTTTCCTTAATAGTAGGGAATAAATTAGTGCACAATTTCATGGTGGATAGTAGGTCTAGTAGTTCCGTAATGCCAAAAAAGATTGCAAACCAGCTAGGTTTACAATACTAGCCATTGAAAAAGGGAGTACTTCAATTGGATGGGACAATAGTAAACACTATAGGTGTTATTAAAAATATGAATCTCACACTACATGCCTATCGCAATTTTTCAATCCCTCAAGATGTGTTTGTCATAGATTTTCCTCCATTTTTTGCTTTATGCCTGTCTAGAGACTTCACAGCTAAAATTGGAGGGTATTTATCTTCAGATTGGTCCCACATGCTTTTTAGGACCAAGTATGGTACTAAGGTAACCATAACTTCTGAGTCCCTTGCCAAGGATCACATCAAACTTTATGTGCCATCTACTATAAATGTTAATTCTATTGTTTTAGAGGATATTGAACTTGTTGCAACATAAGACTTACAAGTTGTGAGTGTACCTAAGGTGCTCTTGAATGAATGGGCAGTAGAGAACATGGTTGATAATCCAAATGAGCTTATTCAGGATGTTGGTCTAGGATATTATATATTGCATGAAGATGGGACAGAAATGCCAAATCTTGAGAGAAGTGCAGAAAGTCAATTCGAGCAGCAAAATGAATTATGGGAGATGTATTTTGATGGTTCAAGAAGCAAAAAATGAGCTGGAGGAGGTGCAATGCTCGTATCTCCGTAGAGTGATAAGTATTATTTCGCTTTCTGTTTTGCTTTTACATGCTCTAATAATGTTGTTGAGTATGAGGGCCTTGTTCAAGGTCTTGAATGGGAAAGGAAGAGAGAAATAACCAGCTTGAAAGTCTATGGGGACAGTGAGTTAATTGTCAATCAAATAAAAGGCCTGAATGTGGCTAAAAATGACACACTAAAGTCTTATAGAAACAGAGTGTGGAACATGCTTGAGGATTTTGATGCCTTCAACTTAGTGTCTATTCCAAGGAACCAGAACAAACATGCTAATAGGTTTACAGCCATTGGGGCACAATTTGATATTCTAGGTGACATTAGAAAAGAGAAAGTACAACAATATGTGAAGGTTGTAGTCAAACCATCAATTCCTGATAACAACATTCACTGGCAAGTTTTTGACAGCGATAAACAAATTCTTTCTTTTTTTTCTCAAAGAAGATCGGTTCTCTATGATGAATCAAGCAAAACCTAAGCAACAATATGATGATCAAGTCATATAGATGAGGAAAAGTAAGTTACATAAAGGTTTGGTTACCTTAGAGTCCATTTTTCAGTACTGACGATCAGCTCAAAAAGGGTAAAGCTAGCTTGCAAATCAAAGAAGAAGATTATGAAGAACTGGAGATTTTCAAAGGTAAACTTCTTAAGATAGGTAGAATTTGTTCACATGAAGATAAACAAGCTTTTGTTGCTTTATGCCAAGAATTTCACGATGTCTTTACTTTGGAATATTTGGATTTGAAAGGGTTTGATCCCCATATTGCTCAACACACAATTGAGTTAGAGCCTAATGCTGAGCAAGTGAGACAAAAATAAAGGCCCTTGAATCCTAAGCTGGAGCCATTAATGATTAAAGAGCTGACTAAACTAGTTGAGGGGCGTATCGTCTTTCCTATTAAAACATAGTTCATGGGTTTCTAACCTTGTTCTAGTTAGGAAGAAAAGTGGAGAAATAATACTTTGTGTAGACTTTAGGGATCTTAGCTGATCATCTTTGAAAGATCACTACCCACTGCCCTCCATGGAACAAATCTTACAAGAAGTTGCTAGTTTTGAAATATTTTCCTTATTAGACGGTTTTTCAGGGTATAATTAGGTGTTGGTTAAAGAGGAAGATCAGTTCAAAATTGCTTTTACAACTAAATGGGGCACCATGGCATACAAAAGGATTCCTTTTGGTTTATCTAATGCTAGTGCCACATTTCAGAGGACCATGGACATGGCATTTCAAAGTTTGATCAATAAGATTATGTTGATTTATTTGGATGACATTACAGTTTATTCTAAGAATGCTAAGGCACATTTGTCACACCTTAAGCAAGTTTTCAAAAAATGCAGAGAGTTTGGTATCTCTCTCAATCTAAAAAAGAGTATCTTTGCTATTCATGAGGGGAAATTATTAGGACACATAGTGTCAAAGCAAGGAATTACTATTGATCCTATGAGAGTCAAAGCCATACTTGAGTTGCCATTACCTAATCACAAGAAGGGTCTGTAGAGATTTTTGGGCCAAATCAACTTTCTGAGAAGGTTCATCCCTGATGTCGCAAACCTGTTACAACCTTTAACAGCTATGTTAAAGAAAAATGCAGTTTTCAGTTGGACAAAAGATGCCAAGAATAGTTTTGAGGCAACTAAGGAGGCCTTAGCAGCAACTCCTACGCTGGTAAATCCCAATTTTTCTAAATATTTTATTCTATATGCTTATGGTGGCACAAGTAACATTTCTGCAATGTTGGTTCAAAAAAATGAAGAAAATTTAGAACAAACAATAGCTTTTTTTAGTCAAGGCTTGGTTGATTATGAACAGAAATACTCCTTTGTAGAGAGGCATGTTCTTTCCATGATTAGGAGCCTGAAGAAATTCAGGCCTTTGATCTCTCATAATAAAATTCATGTCATGGTGGCACACTCAAGTGTGAAGGAATTTTTATTGAATAAAGATTTGAATGAAAAAAGAGCGGGATGGATCACTAAGGTCATGGAGTATGACGTAGATATTAAGATTACCAAACTGGTTAGAGGTAAAGGTCTTTGTGAGTAGCTTGCTATAGGGTCAAGCCATCAAAATGAATTAGAAAAGGATGTTGTGTTTACTAATGCAAATGAGTTTCAAAATGCTCAAGACAATGTGCCTGTGGGGATAACTAATTGGGTTCAAGATATGACCCATTTTTTACGAGCTGGTGAGTGTCCACCAGGTCTGAACAGAGCCAAAAGAAGATACTTCAGATTGTAGTCCATAACATATGTGCTAATGGGAAATATTCTTTTCAAAAAAGATCTGAATGGTGTCCTATTAAGATGTTTCACAGTGATCAGATTGAGAAAGTACTTCATGAGTTTCATGATGGAACTGCAGGAGGTCACTTTGCCCCTAGAACTACTACATGGAAAATCATGAGAGATCATTACTACTAGCCTAGCTTGTTCAAAGATGCATATATGTGGTCAAGAAAGTGTGTGAAATGTGCTCTATTTGCAGGAAAAGAAAAGGTACCTACTATGCCTCTACATCCAATTCAAGTGGAGCAGCCCTTCATGAGATGGGGCATTGATTTCATCGGGCCAATAAATCCACCATCCAGTGCTAGTCATAAGTGGGTGTTGACTGCTACAGACTATTTCAGAGGGTGGACGGAAGCAATAGCTTTGAAAGAAGCAAAAGAGTCTTCAGTTCTGAGATTTTATGAGGACATAGTCACCAGATTTGGATTTCCTGACTCTATCATATCTAATAACGCCCTTGCATTTGTGGGATTAAGACTAACTAATTGGGCTGTTCAAGATGGCATTCATTTGAATACATTTGAATTAGTGAGCAGTCTCCTCCCTTTTGAATGATACATTTCTTTGTGAAAGACCTTCAATTCATTTGAAGTTCATAAGGGATTTACTTGTCTGTATCTCGTTAATAACTGATCCTGTAGGTTTCTGTTTTACTTCGGTGGTTACAATACTATTTGAAGCATATGTGCGATGAATAGACTCCTATAACCATATGTTCTTTTTGGTCTTGAATAAATCAAGGATAATAAGAATGAACCAGATTTTTCATTCCATTTTTTCTTAGAATAAAAGAGGTATTTTTACGAAGTCCAATTAGCAATTTAATATACAAGATATTAACCCTAGATTCATTTCTCTTTATCAACATCTTTTTAAGATGCTTCTAATTCTGAGCTTCATGCTACTCTTCCCGAGGGGCGTGTCAGAGCTAAGGGCATCCCAATTAGATTGAATAGGATGACAGTTCCTACGGATCTGTATAATCGGAGCTTGTGATCAAGTCACACATCGCAGTATACTGGTTTTTCTAATTCTTTACGAGTTGTATCTAATAGATCCGCGATATAACTGGGGCGCCGTTTGAAATACCAAATATGAACAACTGGACATGCCAGTTTAATGTATCCCATTCAATATCTTCGAATTCGAGGATCAACAACAAGTTCAATTCCACATCGAGTACAAAAATTCTTTTCCTTCTCATTTTCCATTATTCGAGGTTTTACACAAGCAGAAACTCCCCTTTTCTTAGGCCCAAATATTCTTTCACAAAATAATCCATTTCTTGCTGGTTCATAAGTTCTATAATCTAAAGTGAGGTCTTTAGTAACTTGTCCGACTCTCTTTCCATTAGGTAAAGGACCCGGGCATTACCAAATTAAAGTATGCACTTTGGACAGACAGAGTGACCCCTAAGAGGTCTATTGGTAATTCACCATACATGTTAGTCCATGGCAGAGATGCAAGATTGCCCTTGTCTGTGGAGATCCTAGGCCTTGACATTATACATCAGTTGGAGATGTTTGAGGAATAAGACCCAATGTCTGCAAGATATGTAGAGCTCATGGAACTTGAAGAATTAAGAGACAAAGCAATGAAGGATTTGGAGTATCATCAACTACAAACAAAGAAAACATTTGACAGAAGGGCTACAACAAAAAATTTTAAGGTGGGAGACCTCGTGCTCAAATGGGATGTTCTGAAAAGCAGGCCCGACCATCACTCTAAGTTTGACAACATATGGACAGGTCCATTCATTATTAGAGACTGTAAGGAGCACACTGCTTATCAACTGGATACAACATAAGGAGAAGTACTTCCTATCCCAGTCAATGGGATAGACCTTAAACCCTGCTTTCAAGTCTGATAAGTTCCTTTCTTGTACATATCAGTTAGGTTTTTGTGTTTTAACAAGTGCTTCTACACTATGGTTTGTTTGTTTTATTTTTACCTTTCCCTAAGTGCTGTGTCGGCACAGCAATTTTCTCTTTCATTTTCCCTTGTTTTTTTTTCTTTTGGAAAACTTGTCTCGTTCTGCAAGCCTGAGGCGAGTTCCAGCAATTTTCAAAGTTTCCCTGGGCTTGTTTTAGAAGTTTTTCCTAATGACTACATGCCCAATGGATAAGCCTAGACTACTGGTCTTCATGTTTATAGGAAAACATCCAGCAAAGGTCGCCAAAAATGTTACCTAATTTTCACCCTCAAGCTCAATCAGGCAAGGCATCTATGTTGCAGCTATTCATAAGGGCCAAACGGGATATTTCAAATGAGGGTTAGTTCATGCATATGATGACATTTCTCAGGGAGCTCAGTTGGGAAGCCTGCTTTGTTGGAAATATGCCTCAATAGTCACAGGCTCAAGCCTCCATTAGAGCCAAGTCAGTATGACATCTTCACTGTCTAGCCGACTAGCAGCTTTGATATATTCCATTTTGAATAGGTCATTGTGACCTAGTTTTTGTCTTGCCGAATGCTTTCACTATAGGGCCTATCGTTGTGACAAAAGGGGTTCGGTATGACCTCTTATCGCGTGGAATTATTTGGCCAATAGGCCATTCAATCATCAATCAGGGAGACTCATGGTGACCATGGGCTTCGAGATAACCTATAACGCTTGGTGAAAGGTCCCAATGAAGAGTTAAAGTCTTGCTGAAAGTAGTTGGTTTAAAGTCATAGGGGAAGCTCTCACCGAAAGTAATACTATTGGTAAGAAGTCTTGCCGATGTGAGAAAGTCACATCGACTGCATTCGTTTGGGATAACCTATTGAGCTCGATATGATGTCTAAGTGAAACTAACATGTCTTGCCAACAACATTTTATGTTGAAGTCTTCAGCATGGCAATTTGATCTCACCAAGAGGTCTCGGCGACCCGAGAATGTTTTGGCGACACCGATGGGCTCGAGCATAATGGAGGAGTTTGGTGTGAGTCTCGGCGACAAACACCAGTCTGGCCGAAAGATGTGAGTAAGGGGAGACTGTAGTGTGCTTGGCAAAGGGTTTGACTGAGAGGCCAAAGTTTCAGCGACAACGAAATTAGCTCGGTGTAGTGTTTTTCCTTCACCATGAAGTCTTCCCGACCCATGGGAGTCACACCGAAGGAGATCTAGAGCTCAGTGGAATTAAATGTCTCAGGGTAACATCAATAGTGTCTCTCTAATAGAAGATGAAGGGTCTTGGGGTAGCTTTTTGCTTTCTATAAGATCTCTCACTGACACTCAGGTGTCTTGCCGACATAGGGAAAGGAGCTCGCCGAAGGATCTGGCCTTCGGAAAAAGGTCTTAGCAACCCGTGGATGTCCTGCCGACCAGGGGGATATCTTCGATGTAACATCTTAAGGTCATGGTTAGGTCTTTCCGACCGATAGGTTCTCGCCAAAAGCAAGCTAAGCTCACCAAAAGTTGAAGACTTCGCCTTGAGGTTCTACTGACACGGGGAGGTCTTGGTGATAAAAGGGGAGTCATCGGCAAAGGTTTTGTCGAACGTAGGAGAGTCTCCCCAACATGAATGACATTGATGTAGTGCCCGACACTTGGTATGATGTCTTATTGACAGGTTGTAGTCTCGGTGACATCTTGTGCATCAACCTGACTAGAAGACCTCACTATGAAGTCTTCCTGATTTTCCAAAGTCTCAGCAAATAGAGGGAGCTTGGGGAGTCAAGCATTTGCCAAAGGTCCTGGTGACTAACTAAAGTCTTATAGAAGGAGAACTAGCTTGGGGAGAGATCCAACATCATCAGGAAGTCTCTCCAAATGCAGAGGGTCTCCCCAAAATAGATGCCCTCACTAAGGAATAGGGTTTTCATCATGATGTCTTAGCGACAAAATTGTGTCTTGCCAATGGCTTCAGTGATATCAATATGACCCTAAGAGTTCGCCATGTTGTCTAGCAGAACGTGATTGTCTTGGTGACCATAGAGGCGATATCAGCATGACTTTTGGGCTTGCTAAGAACTCTCATCGATAGTTCCATGCTACGCTGATGGCTCCAGGGGGCATAATCGTATCGATGAGACACTTCCAGTGTCTCATTGAGATGCGATTCTATAGGAGAAGCTTTTGACCTCCCGGAGAATCTATGTGGAGTATACTCGACAAATCAGGAAGATCTGAAGTGAGCCATGGTAGTCTGACCAGGATGAAGAATGTCAACAGAGTGAGATCAATGTGTATCTGTTTTTAGCTTAGGGCATTCAAAGTGTTCAACTGAAGAGGTTCAAATAGGACACGATGCCAAGAAATGAATGCAGTAGCAGCCAAAGATCGGAGGGCCTCTCTGGGGAATGACTCTTCACTGACATGGACACGCAGGATGCAGCATTAAATTCAATAAAAATATCTAAGGATAGATCTTTCTGAGATCGATATTTTTGTAAGCCCTAAGGGGGCCAAAATCTCTTTGTATATAAGGCATTTTTTTCCTTTTTGTAAACAGTTGGAGTGATGCATCCAGAAGAGTTAGTGATTTTTAGCTATCCTTCCTCAACTGATGTATACTTTGTAACCCAATTGAAGTCTGGAATGCAAAAAATAGAGTTCACCAGTAAAGCAAGTGTTAATTCTCATACTACTCTCATTTTTGTATGTTAGCTTATGCAAGCTTTCTTTAACAGTGTTTCTTTTAATATGTATTCATACCATAAAGCTGTGAAGTTCGTTTCTTCTGTCTTAAGATATGTATGTAGATCAAACCTATCAAGAATGATGCATAAGACTGAAGGGGTTATGTGAGTAAGTAAAGCAATTGCAGTTAGGTTTTCTCTGTGTGTTTGCATCTTGTTTTTATTTCATGATTTCTCATCAAACTTGGTGTATCACCACATGAATAGTTCAGTTTAGTTTCATCTTTTGTACACATCCTTCTCCCTTTACCTTTACAAGATTTTTAGTTTAGGATATACCCAAAGGAAGTCGGCCTTCTTTGGAGGTTCATTTTGACTATAGGTGACCCACAGCCTTGAAATGATCCCATGTTGCTCTAGAAAGCTCAGTTTTTGTAGACTTTGCATAGGGTGCATTTCTAGGTGACAACTGTTTCATCATGCAATACCTTTGGAATCTTCCAACTGCATCAACTAGGGGTCACAGGTTGGGTTGCAAGTTGACAACCTTAGAAAACTCACACCTACAACACTCCTAGAGTATGAGGAAAGGAACTATAAGTATCGCAAGAACGGAACAAAAATGATTCATGTCAGGTTCACAAAAAATGTAAGAGAGGGGGACCATCACATGCAATACCCCTGGTCACAAATTGTCAAGATGTGAGAGGCTACCCTAACTTACCTTAGAGTGCGATGTTTAAGGTATGAGGATGAGAATGATGGGGGCTATAGAGTCTTGCAATCAATCTGTAATCCCAAGTTTCAAAGTGGGTTTTGGAAAGCCAGTTTTTAGGTTCAACTCTACACTTCAAGGAGTTCTCTGCCCGAGGACGTAAGTGTGGTCATTGGATGATAGCATGACACGTTGGTGTCTCTAAAGTGTGCTGGGGTCCATACATCCAGACAACAACAAAGACAAGGTCAAACCTACCAAAACGACTAACGGCCCAACTAATTAACTAAAGGGTCAGAATGACACAAGTAAATAAATGAAATACTCTCTAATATTGTAAGGAAAATAAGCAAGAGTAAAGAAAGCAAGGAGGATGTCACCAAGGAATTCATTTTCCAGTTGATCTTCCAAGAAGCACACAAAATTACATACAAAAAGAGGGAAAATGTTGGGTGGCTATATAGGGGCCTACCTCAGTTAGACCCCCGTTTAGGTGTTTCCACCTCCATGGACAACCAAGGAAACAAGATAAAGAAATAGTGTAAAAAAGAGAAAATAAACACTACAAAGTAGTATTATACTACTCAACCAAGTGATAGAGGAGAGGAGAGCGAAGCTTACCACCTCCACCAAGAGCACTCAAGGCTTCTTAGGGGAGAAAGTAGAGGAACTCAAGCCTTTGCTGCAATGGTGTGGTTTGAAACGTGCTCTACCAAAGTGACAGAGTGAGGCTTTGCTGCAATGGAATGCTTGGATGATTCAAATGAGTGGAAGTGATCTTGTAAGTGGATGTGAAAGTGCAAGAATGAAACCTGGATGTGATGAAGAGTTCGATTGAATGTTGAAGGGATGAATATGAAGAAGAAATGGAAGAAAACAACCATATTCAAGTCGGTTGGCTGAAGGGGGCCTTAAAACTTCACTACCAATGGGAAAAGTAGTGCCTCTACAGGTTCAGCCATAGGAATCTACTAGGGATGTAAGTGCACCACACAAACATTTTCACGTTGTGCGGGTATCCTCGATAGAAACGTCTCCACTGACGCTCAAAACATGCACCAAATGGACTGCCAATAATAAGCTTAAGTGGAATTAAGCTTTCGAACTTGGTTTTCTAAGATGGGTAAAGGAAGAAAGGGGATTTTCATAGGGGATGCAAATTCACTCTTATACACTACCTATATGTGAAGATGAATGTATTTTGAGAAAAAATTTGACAATTAGTTTTTTATTTTAAATAAGGTTTCTCTAATTAGGCCATCCTAATTAGTGAACATCAATATATGGGTTGTAGGACATAATAACTTGACCAAAATAACCCTAGATAGAATAACCCTATCACAATAACCCAAGGAAAAAATAACCCAAGCCAAAATAACCCATGGTCAGAATAACCCTTGGATAAAATATCCCCATAAGAATATAGAGAAAGGAAAAAAATATATAAATTACATACGGGTTATTTTGTCCATGGGTTATTCTTTCCACGGGTTATTATGACCCTAAGTAATTTTGTCCTTGGGTTATTATGATAGGTTTATTGTGTCCAGGGTTATTTTGGTTGGGTTATTATGCTTGGATATTGCATATATGTATATATGCAAGATATCTTTTGAAAAGTTGAGAGTGAGAGAGTGTGTGTAAAGAAAAGGAGTAGGAAGTAAGTGGGAATAGATACATAAAGATAGAGAAGAGAGTTTGTAGGTGTGTTATCTATCTATTTTGCTTCACCAGAACTGAACTCCAACACAAGGAAGGTGCATTCTTTATTAGTTCATCCTTTTGGCAGTCATCCATACCATTTTGTATCATGATAGTTGTTATCAGATATGCACCCTATGTTAAATTTGTAGAAACTTAACTATTTGTTGACACATGGAAACCTTCTTTAGATGTGGGTGATTTGAATGAAGAAGGAATCTCTAGAGTGAGTTGGTTCTTCGAATAATAATCTTATTCTAAATGATCTTCTGAGGGAAAGAGTTAGAAAGATAACTAAAATGAAAACTATGACTTAAAGTGATTTTTAGAGCTTAGTGATGACTTTGGTTTTTTACCCACAAACAACTCTTAGAAAACAATAGTACTTCACAATCCCTCATGAACACTCGACACATAATTGATTTACATGAAGATTCAGGCTTAAACACAACATGCAACCTATATTTTATGAACTTTATGCATCAAGAACTGCAATTTTAGGACATAACGAGGATTCTGTAAAAATAAATCACAATATAACATCAAACTATAACTGCAAATGACACAAAAGTTGAGAAATAAGAATGTTGCTTTATTCAACTGAAGGAGTATCAAAAGTTTGAGTACAAAATGTTTATGAGCTCTCAAAATGTGTGTCAGAGCAAGAAACAAAAATCTAAACTAAGAAAAACCCTAAGATTTTCTTCAAGATATATCACAAAACCCTAATCCGAGCTCAAGAAGAAAGCTCAAGGAAAAGCATCTAAAACTGCCTCAAAATAAGTAATTGAAATGGAAAATCTCACTCTTTGCATGTGCATGCTGAAAAGCACCTCAAAATAGGTCAATTTTCTTTAAAAGAAAAGAAAACACCTTACCTCCTCTCTATGCAACTCAAATCTGACCAAGGAAAATTCAACTCTCTTTTTCCTTACAAACTACTAAAAATAGCAAGAAAGAATTTTTTTTTATAGGATATTACTTTTTCTTCTACTTTACAGAACATGCAGTTTTATTCTTGATTTATTTTACAATTAAAGATTCAAAATCTTTGCAAAACAATACCTTATCTCTTCATTACAAATTTCATTCTAAGAATAAAAACATAAGGCCATCTCTACCATTGTTTTAATTGATTTCTTTAAAATCAATTTGAAAAATAAATGCCTAAAGTATGAAATTTTATCCAAGGCAATAAGTATTGTTCAACATTCTTATTTTAATTGATTTTCCTCAAAATCAATTAAAAAACCAAGTACTAAATCACTCTGCATTTTTTAGTAAGGCATAAGCTTAACCTTACATAAATACCTAAAGTCTTTACACCATGAAATATTTTATCAAAACAAGCCTAAAGACTTAGGCATATGAAACTAAATGAAGACCTCTAAAAGCCTGACCTAGTGGAAATATCTTCAGCCACATCAAATTTAATATTTCAAAAGTTATGTAATAATCTTCATAAATCGAATTAGGGCATTGAGGATAGAACAAAAATCAAAATGTAAACCCTAAATTCATTTCATTTGCACTTGTGACTTTGGGAAGAAGGATCTGCTGAGAAAGAGTGCTGCCATAGACTAGGGTTTCAGTTTGAAGTGCTTGGAAACTTCAAAATTTGCCTTCAAAATGGTCGAATTTTCCTTTGCAATTCATGGTAAGTTGAATCCTTAATAGCATAATGTATTTTCACTTCCATTTGAAAGAAAAAAAATGGCCATAAGGCCGCGGCTTGAGCTTGTTTTATCTATGATTTTTCTTTATTTCATGTGCTTCCACTCTTCCTGGCCGCCATTGAGTGTGAGCTCGAGCTTTGCTAGAAGCTTTATGAGAGCTTGGCTACCATGTGTATGCTCTTCTACAGGTGTAACATGGTAAGTTCTCCTTTCTTCATTTTTTTTCTTGTCAAACAAAAGCTTTTAAAAGCTTATCCTTGTAAAAGAAATATTTCCATTTTCAAAACAAATACAAACCCATTGCAGGTTGTGCGATGTATACTTTGATTATGGATTTCTATCAAGAAAAAATGCACTTCACATACTCTTGTTTTTCTATTTTTTTAAGATTCAGATAGCAAACTTAAAATGGGTTCTCTACTTTTCTATGAAATGATGAATGTTCATGAGCCAAGAGTTCTCTTTAGGTCGTGGCCAATACATGCTCAAACTTATTTTTTATTAAAATTTTCATTTAATTCCAAAGTATGAAAAAAAATGCTCTCAGAGAAGACTCTCATTACATTTTTCTGCAATTTCTCTTATATATCCATATACTGGGCTTGACCCATGATGGAATTGAATGTATTTAGCATTTTTAACAAAAACCCCACATGGGTAAGATGAAAAATAATGAAGAATCTGCATTTTGAATCAAAACCCCATGTGGGTATTCTTTATTTTGAAAGAAATTGTTTATCTCTATATTTTATATTGAAAACCCAACATGGGTACTCAATATTTTGAAAGAAAATTGTTTATTTTGTTATGCATTCGAAACTTGAATTTGAACCACCATGGTATTTTATGCATTCTATTTTTCTATCAAAACCCTCATAGGGTTCATTGGAACCAGTAGAAATCTCTACATTTTGAGATGAAAAATTCACCTTAGGCTGAAACCATGTAATTTTCTGAAAATTTCTTTTAATGAAGTTAGCTTGTTATACATCCATAATATGAATATTAAGGTTCACCATTATGCTAAATAAAACACTCAAAAACTCTTCATTTTCCTCTAGCCAATTAATGTTGTGACCAATAATAGAAATGTTGTAAACCACTATCATCTTGCACTTGGCCTCATTACTCATGCATACAACTTACAACTATATCTTTATGGCTCTCAGTTGGATGTTCCAATATCAAGATTTGAGTGCATACAAAAAGAGAACACAATGATATGGTTGTAAAAAATAGCAATGGATAATATACCTGTACTTAGTTCCACTTTGTTGTTGTTTGTCATAATACTTTATTATATATGCAGCTCCTTGATCATACCCAAAATTTCTTTAAAAATATAACACCACCTTGTTATGTATTTAATTTTCATTATTCTTCCATTGAGGAAAATAAATAACACCTCTTCCCCTTTATCTAAAACTCCTATAGATTACTCTTCATCTCTTATTTCATGTTTAGAATACTTCAGAAAAGAGTTCATTTTCAGCTCAAACACTTCATATGATTCCATTATTTATTAGTGCTCCATTCATGAGGAATTATGTATGCCTTTTCACTATTGCCATTATGACACAAAACACTTGCTGCTCAAAAACAAAATATTATGAAACAACATAAATCAAACATGAAGAAAACCCATGGCAGAAAAATGTAATTAATATGGCAATATTTAAAACTTTCCATTATGAAATTGATGCACCTCAAATGATTATGTATGTGAATTAAGTTCATTTGTCATTCAAAATTTTCATTTCATTACTTCTTGGACTTGACAGTTATTAATGAACAATGTCCTTGATGTTTCGATGACTGAAAATTTGTTTTACTCCTTCATGAATGGCTCAGATGAGCATGATAAATGTATTTCCTTATTCAAAACACTTGTCAGTTTAAGGGGCAACATGTTGAGCTCTACCCTTGTGGGATCCCATTTTACTCCACATGCTTTTGTCTTCGTGAGATGATTAGCTACATGACTTCTCGTATACCTACACATGGAAATAAACAATGTTAGATTAAAACAATATATTATTATGATGTTTCCTTCTTTGCTTCTATCCATCTCCCATTTTCTCAATTGTTTCAATGTATCGTTAGCATCATTTTACATTATTGTTGGTGGTTCATATAGGGATGTTCATAATCAACGCTCTAACAACCCTTCTCTTCTCTTACAAGTCAATTGGAGTTTGAGGACAAAGGATGGTGCACCATTCCTACATCGTCCAAAAACAACAGGCAATGATGATTATGTTCATGCTTATGTGATTTCTTTTCTTGCATCTTCAATAGTGTAGCATGCTCCTTATGATGCATTTTAACAATTATCTCCATGACTTGTGTGGATTCTTTAATTTCTCTTTCTGCTTTTCATTCTAAAAAGAAATGCATCAAAATGAAAATTTGTACCATCATTTGTATTCTTGCAATCAAATGAAATATTGTAATGTGAATAGCATCATGAAATAAATGAAAGCACTTGTTATGCATAATCATTTGTACATCCAATTTTGTACTCCATTTGATTTTTAAAGCACTGAACAACAACTCCTAAAACTCAGTTCTCTCAAACAATGCATAAGTGACACTTGATGAATGAAGTGCAAACAACACTTAATGCACATGTAGAATAATTGAACTTCCAATTTAAGATATAACAAATTAATCAGCTCTACCAATTGAGCTATAGTGAAAATTGGTAACATTTTGGTGATTTCCGCTAAATGCTTGCTAGCTAAGCATTAGATTAGTTTCCTTTTAAAACTCTATTGCACGTGGAGTCAAATATGCCCCTTCATGAAACTTAAAAATTTGAACAACAATACTCCAAACAATAGCAAAAAATAAAATAAACAATGCTAAAAGCAAAATAACAGTCCCTGATGGCCAACCAAAACATGCGCAACATCACTTAGGGAAAGCAAAAAAAATGAAATGAAATGTGTGTCAAGCAGTTATTTTCAACAACTACTCTACCCTACACTAAAATGTGTGAAAATCACACTCAAACGAAATGGTTTACTAGTTTTGAAAAGTAGTTGCCTCTCCTAATCAACTTACAATGCTATGATTGATTTTGAATCCACCTAAAGTTGGGAAAAATCAAGTATTCAACAATTTGTGGCAACATCCTTCCAAGGAGAAAGATAAAATCACTTGCCCACTTTTCTTGACTTGTGAACCAATGTGGGTCAAATGAAAAAATGAACTAGTTATGTTTGAGATGACACCTCCTTTGATGCTCAAGATCAATATTGTCACAGGGCTGCTCTTCTTCATTTTCTCTCAACCAAGCTAGATGTCTAATAGGGCATCCCCTTGAAGGCTTCAGGCTACAGGGAAAACAACTTAGGTGATCAATAACAACAACATTGTCTTGCATGATGGCTTGTTGTGTTAACTCCCTCTTCATAGTCAATGAACCATCCTCCTCTATTAAACCTTCAATTGAAACATCAGCCTCAAGCTCCTTTGGGAAATAGAATGGAAACTCCTTGAACCAGCTATGATCAGTTTCATGAAAATTTTCTTAGAATTTGACCTTCTCTTTCAAAGGCTCTAGCTGCATATCTGTCTTCGTCACTTATGTGACCCTTGTAAAAACTCAGTAGAGTAGCAAGCTCTCTACAAGTTGGACAACTAGGATCTTGACACTCAAAAGCTGAAGCACCTTGGAAAGACTGATTTCCACCAATCAATTCACTTAATTGTTCTTCGAAGGAAGTTACCTCGAATGTCTCTATGTTAGCTTCTATCTTGTCCATTGGATCTTCAACCAAGCCTTGCTCTATCTGAATTATTCTTTCAATCTCTAGATTGTGCCCCATTTTATGCCTACCATCAGACACACCATAGTATTAAACCTCCACAACAATGTTGCCCTCAACTATTTGTCCACAGATCAACCTTCTATCAATGTGATCCTCATGCTCATGCCCAAAATTCATCTCCACCTCTACAAGTAGTTGTCCCTGATTTTCTAAATATTCGCCATCATTGTACTAGCTAGAAATCTCAAAAAAGTTGCCAATATCCTATTGTCCTAGCTAGTCTTGCCTTTCCAAAATTTTATCTTGCCCTTGACTCTTAGTTACTGCACGTGCGAGCAATTTTTCCTCATCTTGGTCCATGAAAGAAGGTAGCTCATCAAACAAAAATGTAGAGTTATCTTCTTGAATAGGCTCTTTTACCTCCTTAGCCTACTACCCTAATTTATCTTCTAAAATGAGTGCTAAAACATTGTCCACTTCTTCAACACAACAAGGAGATCTATTAATGAAAAAATTGAAAGACACCTCAAGAGAAGCCTTTCTTTGCTCAATCTTTTGCTATTGCAAATGGTAAACTTCTAAAGTTGAACACAAAGGAGTTACCCTCCTAAGCTCCTCTATGCAAAGTAGGGTATCTTGATCGATAGGCTCCTCCTTAGACTCATTAAGTGAGAACACTTGGGGAAATTCTTGGGTTTCCTACAATGAGAATTGTTGCTCAAGGGACTAATCTATAGCTATACTAGGCTGACTATAATCATTTCCCTCAACT
The DNA here is from genome assembly GCA_007258455.2 of Sequoia sempervirens. Classification (NCBI taxonomy): domain Eukaryota; kingdom Viridiplantae; phylum Streptophyta; class Pinopsida; order Cupressales; family Cupressaceae; genus Sequoia; species Sequoia sempervirens. Next base: position 173,968 of record VDFB02003663.1, on the reverse strand, counting down.
TTCGTAGGATGAAAGCTTTGGAAACTTGGGATTTCAATATTAAGAGGTTGGTTTAGTGTTCTAAAAAACCTATCTTGCTTGAAACTTGGGATTTCAACTTTAGGTATGCTATGGGGCTCACCTTGTCTAGAGCTTGGAAATTGATACTCACAAACCTCATCTTGAGTAGGATAACATACGGCTGCAAGGGGTACTTGAACTTTACACCTTTTCACCTCTAACTCTTGCTCATAGAGGTAGGCTTGATAATCCATCTCTTCCTGCTACTAGTTACATTCAAGCTGTCTCTTGATCTCCTCTAGTTGCTTCATGAATTCAAGCATCTCGCTCTTTATGCTTGCAATCCCCTCCCGCTTATCTATTTCACTCATTTTCCTTTCATATTTCAAAAATATATCTTTGAAACTCAAGTCTTCAATATTTTGGGGCTAATTTCGAGCATATGATGGCTTAGCAGGGGCAGGTGGGTGGTAATTATATTGGGTATGCTAGTTTTGAAAAGCCATAGAATTGAAACCAACAACATGATTATGAAGATATGGCTGATATGAAGATGGGTAAGAAATATTTTCATGATATGATGGATTGTATGACATATTATCATGAAAAATTGACATGCTTGTTCATTTAAAGGCTATAAAAAAACAAAAATCAGAATCTTTTAAGAGCATACCAGCATGTGATCATTCTGAAACTAGAAAAGCTTCTTGGAGTCACCATGGTGTTTGATGATTTTTCCTCCAAAGGTTGATGATACTGAAGAAAACCCCTGACCCTTCAGTATGTGCACTTGTGCATGCTGCTCACACTAGATCTGCTTGAAAATCAGAGAACGAAGTCACCAAGTATGATGTTTTCTACTTCCAAAGGATGAAACTATGTTGTGCATACGAAAACAATAGTTTTTAAAAACTTGATGTTTTACCTGAAATGAACTTGCAGGGTCCCACTAGGCATGCCAAAAACTATTATCAATTAGATATGCACCTTGTGTTAAATTTATAGAAACTTAACTATTTGTTGATACATGGAAACCTTCTTCAAATGTGGGTGATCTGAATGAAGAAGGAATCTCTAGAGTGAGTTGGTTCTCTAAATAATAATCCTATTCTAAACGATTTTCTGAGGGAAAGAGTTAGAAAGATAACTGAAATGAAAACTATGACTTAAAGTGAAGGCATAAGCTTAACCCTACATAAACACCTAAATTCTTTACACCATGAAATATTTTATCAAAACAAGCCTAAAGACTTAGGCATATGAAACTAAATGAAGGCCTCTAAAAGCTCAACCTAGTAGAAATATCTTTAGCCTCATCAAATTTAATATTTCAAAAGTTATGTAATAATCTTCATAAGCTGAATTAGGGCATTGAGGACAGAACAAAACTCAAAATGAAAACACTAAATTCATTTCATTTACACTTGTGACTTTGGGAAGAAGGCTCTGCTGAGAAAGAGCGCCACCATAGACTAGGGTTTCAGTTTGAAGTGCTTGGAAACTTCATATTTTTCCTTCAAAATGGCCAAATTTTCCTGTGCAATTCATGGTAAGTTGACTCCTTAACAAAATAATGGCTTTTCTCTTTCATTTGAAAGCAAAAAAAATGGTCATAAGGCTGCGACTTGAGCTTTTTTTATCTTCAATTTTTCTTTATTTCTTGTGCTTCCATTCTCCCTCGCTGACATGCTTTATCTCTACTCTCCTAGCCACCATTGAGTGTGAGCTCGAGCTTTGCTTGGAAGCTCTATGAGAACTTGGCTGCCATGTATATGCTCTTCTATTGGTGTAACATGGTAAGTTCTCCTTTCTTCAATTTTTTTTCCTATCAAACAAAAGCTTTTAAGAGCTTATCCTTGTAAAAGAAAGATTGTCATTTTCAAAAAAAATATAGACCCATTATAGGTCATGCCATGTATACTCTGATTATGGATTTCTATCAAGAAAACTTGCACTTCACATACTCTTGTTTTTCTGATTTTTTGAGATTTAGATAGCAAACTTAAAATGGGTTCTCTACTTTTCTATGAAATGATGAATTTTCATGAGCCAAGAGTTCTCTTTAGGCTGCAGCCAATACATGCTCTGAAAACTTATTTTTTATTACAATATGCATTTAATTCCCAATTATGATTTTTTTTTTAATCTCAGAGCAGACTCTCATTACATTTTTCTACAATTTCTCTTATATCTCCATATACATGGCTCAACCCATGATGGCGTTGTATGTATTTTGCATTTTTAACAAAAACCCCACATTGGCAAGCTGAAAAATAATGAAGAAACTATATTTTGAATCAAAACCCCATGTGGGTATTCTTTATTTTGAAAGAAATTACTTATCTCTATATTTTCTATTGAAAACCCAACATGGGTACTTAGTATTTTGAAAGAAAATTGTTTATTTTTTTATGCATTCAAAACTTGAATTTGACCCACCATGGTATTTTATGCATTCTATTTTTCTATCAAAACCCTCATGTGGGTTCACTGAAACAAGGACAAATCTCTACATTTTGAGATGAAAACTTCACGTTAGGCTGAAACCAGTTAATTTTCTAAAAAAATATTTTAATGAAGTGAGCTTGTTATAAATCCATAATATGTAGATTCAGGTTCATCTTTATGCTGAATAAAACACTCAGAAACTCTTCATTTTCCTATAGCCAATTAATGTGTTGACCAATAATAGAAATTTTGTAAACTACTTCTGTCTTTCACTTGGCCTCATTACTCATGTATACAACTTACAATTATATCTTTATGGTTCTTGGCTGGTTGTTTGAATATCAAGATTTGAATGCACACAAAAAGAGAACACAATGATATGGTTGTAAACAATAGCAATGGATAATATACCTGTACTAAGTTCCACTTTGTTGTTTTTTGTCATAATATTTTCTTATATATGCAGCTCCTTGATCATACCTATAATTTATTTAAAACTAGAACACCACCTTGTTATGTATTTACTTTTCATTGTTCTTCCATTGGGGAAAAGAAACAACACCTCTTTCCCTTTAACTGCAACTCCTGTAGATTACTCTTCATCACTCATTTCATGTTTAGAATACTTCAAAAAATAGTGCATTTTCAGCTCAAACACTTAATATGCTTCCATTATTTATTAGTGCTCCATTGATGAGGAATTATGTATGCCTATTCACTATCACAATTATGATACGAAACACTTTTTTCTCCAGAACAAAATATTATGAAACAACATAAATCAAACATGAACAAAACCCATGGCAACAAAATGTAATTAATATGGCAATATTAAAAACTTTCCAATATGAAATTGATGCACCTCAGTTGATTCTGTATGTGAATCAAGTTCATTGCTCACTGGTAATTTTCATTTCATTGCTTCTCAAACTTGACAATTATTAATGAAAAATGTCCTTGATGTTTCAATGATTGAAAATATGTTTTACTCCTTCATGAATGGTTCAGATGAGCATGATAAATGTATTTCCTTATTTTTCCCACTTGTAATTTTAAGGGGTAGCATGCTGAGCTCTACCCCTATGGGAGCCTGTTTTACTCCACATTCTTTTGTATTCATGAGATGATCAGCTACATGACTTTTCCTATACCTACACATGGAAACAAACAGTGTTAGATTAAAACAATATATTATTATGATGTTTCCTTCCTTGCTTCTATCCATCTCCCTTTTTCTCAATTGTTTCAAAGTATCGATAGAAGCATTTTAAATTATTGTTGGTGGTTCATATAGGGATGTTCATAACTGAAGCCTTAACAACCCTTCTCTTCTCTTACAGGTTGATCGAAGTTCGAGGACAAAGAATGGTGCACCATTCCTGCATCAACCAACAACAACAGGCAATGATGATTATGTTCATGCTTATGTGATTTCTTTTCCTTCATCTTCAATAGTGTAGCATGCTCCTTATGATTCATTTTAACAATTATCTCCATGGCTTGTGTGGATTCTTTAATTTCTCTTTATGCTTTTCATTCTGAAAGGAAATGCATCAAAATGAAAATTTGAACCATCATTTGTGTTCTTGGAATCAAATGAAATATTATAATGTGAATAGCATCATGAAATAAATGAAAGCACTTGTTATGCTTAATCATTTGTATATTTAGTTTTGTACTCCATTTGACTTGTAAAGCACTGAACAACTCATGAAACTTAGTTCTCTCAAACAATGCATAACTAACACTTGATGAATGTAGTGCAAACAACATTTAATGGACATGCAAAATAACTAAACTTCCACTTTAAGATATAACAAATTAATCAACTCTACCAATTGAGCTATAGTGAAAATTGGTAACAACCGTGAGCCGTATCATTTTGTACTTCAGTTGTGATCCCTTTAAGGATAGTGAGTCCTAGCAGTGAGCCATTGCAATATTCTATATCTAACTATATTAAATTATGAGCTAATCCTCACTGTGGTTTTTCCTATTTTGGGTTTTCCACATTAAAATACTAGTGTTCATGTGTGTTGATGCATTTTATTGATTCCATGTTTTCTCTTGTTGATTCAGTCATATTTGTGATAATGTTTAGAGGGATTTTATGTGAATGGTTTTATGGAATACTGATTCACCCCCCCTCTTAGTATTCTGGATGTTTAAGAATTGGTATCAAATCTTGGTTCCTTTGAAGAATTCTAATAGCTTTAGGAAGGTCCTAAAATTTGAATATATGAAAGATAAAACATTTCTTATCCCTCTAGAAGTGATCTCTACTAAACATATAGAAGAAAATGAATATTTGAAGGAAATGTTGAAGGAAGAAAATGAGTACATTAAGGACTTGATGGAAAGATATGGAGAAGTTAGTGATCAGTTAAATAAAGTAGATGAGGACATCACCAAACTAAATGAATAGTTGGAAGAGAAGAGAAAAATTTAAGACTACATGAAATAGACGAAATTCAAAGAAAGATGGATGAATGTGCAAAACTTGAGCAAGAAGTGGTAATTCTGAAATTAGATCTGGAAAAGGAAAAAAGATGAGGGTAAATTTGTGATAAGTTCTACAATGCTAAACAAATTGATTGTAGGACACAAGTCCTCTATGGATAAAAATTATTTGGGATTTGTAGAAGGACAGTGTTCAATGGCGAACCAATCTCTTGATATGAAGATTCAAAGCAATGATGAAAAATTCAAGAATCTAAGGAGAAATACTAGAAGAATTCCCATTAGACAACCTAGTGCTCAAAGGTATTTATCTTTTAATGGTGTTTGTTATCTTTGCAATAAGTTTGGACATAGGGAAAAATATTGTGAAAATAAAATGAAGTAGAATGATGGAATGAATGGAAAAACTTTATCATTCTCTGGTCAATGTTTTGAATGCAAGAAGATTGGACATAATGTTATGAAATGTAGAAATCAAAAGTTGAATAAGATGAATTATCCATTAAATGGCTACTATTATCACTACAATTCATTTGGAAATAAGGATAACCTGTGCAAATATAGATTAAATGAAAGAAAATTTTGATGGAAGAATGTTGTTTGTTATAATTGTAGTAATTCATAACATTTTGCAAGAGATTGGAGAAGCAAAAATATGAGAAGTAACAATCTGGTAAAGAGATATGAACCAATCACTAAGTCTGATATGATAGAAGTTAAGAAGGAAATGTAAAGGATTTGGAGAAAGGAAGGAAAATCTAGAAAAAAAGTAGAATTAGCATTGATTTATGTGCCATCCTTTGGTGCAGATACTCCCATCAAGAATTAATTCAGGCATTAGCTAAGGGGGAGCAATAATAAAAAAAATCATTAACCCCTCCTATGATAAATGATGTCATATCATGACAAAAGTGCATTTATTAAGGTTATGAATTCAACAATCCATGCGAAAAGAATTTGCAGACACACGTGTGAAGAATGTACTCTATAAAGTTTGAAAGGATGAAAGTTCACACGAATTTTGAACTGATCTACTTACAATCTAAAGCATATATTGCAAAGGAATTTGGGATGAAAGAAATAAATTCAGATATGTTAAGGAAAACACATTTGATGAAAAAAATTTGTAATAGAGGAGAAGCGTGCAAAAGAAGCTTGAAGAAACCAGAGTAATTTCATACAGTAGAAACTCAAAATTTGGCTTTGGTGGGAAAGATAGAGGTAAGTTGTTATTGCTATACAATATTTTATTTGTCAAATTTTGTTGTTTGTGATGGATATACCTCAAATTATAGACAATTTAGTTAGACCAGAACTAGAGCTCAAAATGTACCCTATTAAATCTTTAGAATTTGATCCTTTGGGTGCTTTTTCAAATATTCCTCTTGGTGTTATACCAATTAAAGATGTTGGAATATACATTCATAAAAAAATGGAAGAATCTACCTATGAAAAGGCTCACATTTGTGGGTTGAAGAATTAAGTGAAAATAATTTTATCCTAAAACCAAAATATAAAGTGCTTATGGAAATAAAATTTGATGTATGGAACAATTTTCTGAACTTAAGTAATGAGGAAAGATGTATTAAGATGGCTCTTAAAATATTTCATGGTGAATATTTATGGCTTTACAAATCATAGATGATATCCAAAGATGTAATTAGGGAAGTTATTGGCTTATCATCCTTTAGACCATCTCCTGAATGTAATTTTGATAGAGAAAAGGGTTTAATAAGGAAAACGAATGCTGAAATAACTTACTTGATAGTTCAATATGCAAGTCTAGTTATTTCACAATCGATTCTTGGTTAAAACGATGTGTCCACTACCACAATTGATCTTGCATTGGATATGGTCGAGAACAAAACAAAATATGACCTTTGTGAGTTGCTTTGACAATAGTTGTTGGAGAATCTAAGAGATATCAAGAATAAGAAAGGTACATTCAGATATGGTACATTGGTTTTATGTCTAATTTTCTATTTTATGAAAGAGGTTCTTAGATTAGGTGAAGTTAGTTGGGAAAATACTTGACTGGTCTCTCATCATATCAAGGAACTTATGAGAAACATTAGGGATTTGGATGCACAAGGAGATGCCCTTGTTGCATTCTTTGGAAAGTTTCAAAGGAAAATGAAAAAAAGGAGAAGAGTTCCAAGGGAATTGGTTACAAAATACAATCTAATGATATAACCTTTTTGGTAACCACTAATAGTTGAATTATCAAGGCAGCTGAACCTAGGAATTCTTGGATACCTGAGCTTGGATATGAAATTGAGGACTATGCTATTGGTTGCATTGAATTGTTGATTAACAACCCTCGTGACCCCAACAAACCTAGTTTTGGAATCTACACTAGAGTAGCTAAAGCTCTTAAAGAGTCTGAGTTAGTCTCTGATAAATAAATGCCTACCACTAGAGAAAAGAGGAAAGTCACTAAGGTTCATGCACTAGTTGCTTAGATTGAACCTGCTCCAAAAATATTTAAGCAAATAACTAGAAGGACACACATTTAGTTTGATCCTAGTGTGGTCACTAGTTCTTCATGATCCACTAAGGAAAGAACTAATGCATTAACTGATAGATTCAATGAATTGAAGAGAAAAGTAGTAAGTAACATAGTTTCTTGGGTTGAAGATAAAGGATTGTTGGAAATTGTAGAGAAGTGCAAATCTACCCACAACATGACACTTGGAATAATCAAAGATGTTCAAGAGTGTGAGAAAGAGGTCAAGAGTTTATTCACATTCTGTTGGACTTGGCCTGATGCAATTCAAAGGCTCAAGAGTGTTGAGAGCACAATTGAAACCTAGATCAAGTTTGCATCTAACACATTTGATCCTACTATTGATTTGGATGATTACACTTGGTATGGTTTGGAAAAGATGCATGAAGAATACCTTGCATCACATAAAGAGAAAGAAGAGATAACTAAGTTGTATGGGAAACTCAGAGATTTAATCAAGATTAAGTGCACATCTATCTATTATGTTCTTTCAGTAGCCGACAGGATTCTGAAATCTAATGTTACTCCTAGAACTATGGTTGAAGGAAAAGATATCTTAATTGATCTCAATTATCCATGTAATGCTTTTTTAGAGACAAAAAGGCTTTGGGATGAAGGGAGATCCTCATGGACGAGGATCCTTAGCAAGATTTAAGGAACAACATCCTTCAATTGATCAACTATCATCACTACTTTTGAATGTACTCCTTAGGGGGAGTATTCAGGTATGGAAAAGGAACTATTAAAACATTAATCTTTTTTCCTTCTCCATTGATGTCAGAGGGGGAGAGAAAGAGGTATCATGTGAAAATAGGAAAAATGTTGACAAATTTTGTAAATAATTTTTGGAAGAGAGAAATATCATGAAAATTGGGAAGAGGTATTTTGATGGTTTTCACATCGTGTGTTGCCATCAATGACAAAGGGAGAGATTTTTGGAAATTGAGAGGTTGTCATTAATGTCAACAGACAATGGAATTTCGATGTTTGTCAGTATTTAGCTACTCTGATAATGAAAGTCTATTGATTTGATATTTTTATCTAGATTATCCTATTTTGTAAGATCTGATCTAAAGTTGATAATATTTTCTATCTTGACATCTGTTGCATCCAATGACATGGTTTTAGCTGACTAGGTTGTATGGTTCTAGAAAGGTATAGTGTCATACTTATACACAAGCTCTATATGAAAGTTTTTTGGTTTGGATTCTATCTTAGAAATATATATCACTATAGGACTTTGTACATAGATTTGAGACTACAAGATGCATTCTACATTGGAGTTTCATAATGATATGTGAAGGCATTTGGAAGATATGAATGGTAGTATTCTGATATGTAGACTTAATAGTGAGTTTTCATATAGTACACTAATATGGGAGATTCCACATTTTCTCATATTTGATTATCATACCATGTGGTGTTGAAGATAAGTAGTTTGATGTTGTTTAAGGGAGAATTCAATGTGTTAACAAGTTTTTTGGTACATGTTTGATGGATTACATATATGTTTGGAGTTTTTGGTCTAACTTTGGTTGACCTATTTATGTACTAATGTTGAGAAGCTTAATATATGCTACGAATGATAATGGGATCTATCTTAGGTCCATGTTGACTACCTATATGTGAAGATGAATGTATTTTGAGGAAAATACTGACAAATTTATATTTTGATTTGAAATAAGGTTTCTCTAATTAGGCCAACCTAATTAGTGAACATGGATATATGTATATATGTAGGATATGTTTTGAGAAGTTGAGAGTGAGAGAGAGTGTGTGTAAGAAAAGGGAGAAGTAAGTGCGAAGAGATACGTGAATACTGATAAGAGAGTGTGTAGGTGTGTTATCTATGAATTGTGCTTCATCAAAACTGAACTCCAACACAAGGAAGGTGTATTATTTATCAGTTCATACTTTTGGAAGTGATCCATACCATTTTGTATCTTTGAAGTGAGCCATATCATTTTGTACTCTGATTGTGAGACCTTTAAGGACAATGAGTCCTTGCAGTGTGCCATTGTAATATTCTATATTCAAATATATTATATTGTGAGCTAATCCTCACCATGTGGTTTTTCCCATTTTGATTTTTCCACATAAAAAATAATTGTGTTCATGTGTGTTGACACATTGTATTGATTCAATGTTTTCTCTCATTGATTCAGTCATATTTGTGATAATGTTTAGATGAATTTTGTGTGAATGGTTTTATGGAATACTGATTCACCCCCCTTTTAGAATTTTGGATGTTCAATAGAGGTTGTCCCCTTGGTTTATCTATTAGGATGTGTCTCAAAGGTAGGCCTCTCTACTAATACAGGGAAGGCTTGAGTGTCTTGATATTTCTTATCACCCAAGATTGTTCGATGATGCAAGGGAAGAGGATACATATACAATATTCCTTCGGTGACCCAAAAATGTTAAGTACAAGATGTTTTTCGTCACCCAAGATCATCAAATCATACAAGGGGAGAGGATATGCATCCAACTTGCCAAGAATGACAAAAAAAATCATTTTATGCACCAAAGTAAATGTCTACTATTCTATGAAAAATGAAATCATAATGCTTGAATGAAATGATTATTTGACAAGGGGTTGCAAGCAAAGTGTTAGTAGTTTGTTCAATAGCCTTTTACCGTTCAAACCTTACAAGATAAATAGGATTAGTAGTTTATAATATTTTCTTCACCCCATGAAAAGGATTCCTAATTTAGGTTAGATAACACTCAAAACAACAACAAACAACTAGGGTTATGGTTATGGGTTGAAAAATTGAAAATGAAAGATTCAAAAGTTCAAATGAAAAAATTGGAAAGATTGAAGTGACTTTGTTACCTAACAAGAGTGGCCTTCTTCTGAGACAAAAGTGGTCAAATTTTGTAATAGAAAACCTGTACTAGAGCAAGCGTAGTAGGATTTCAACAACAACCTTCTTCTAATGAACGTGAACATGTTAACAAGATTGATAGAAAGCAAGAGTTAGGAACAAAAATAAATAGTGGTTGATTTAGCATTGGAAATCATGTTGGATGTAGTAGTGGTCACTTGTTGAGGAAGACACGACTCTATTTTTGTAACAATTGCTCTATACGGAAAATGTTGACTTGTTTCTGCAAAACTAAAAGCACTCTATTAAAAGGTCAAAACATTAGAAAAAAACTATGGCCAAGTTAGAAAAGGAAAATATGAGAAGAAGAAGGTGTGTTTGGTTGTGAAAACAACAGAAATATAGTGAGCAATGGTGAACTCTATTTTAGATGGCCATGCTCTAGAAACTTGAAACTCACCAAAAAAAATTGATAAAAATGTTAAATTAGGGATGTGAGTCTGACCAAGTGTGTCATTTTATGTAAGGGGTAAAAGTGGAAGGGGATAAACAATCAAGAATTCAATCAAATAACTCAAAACAACAAATCAAAACCCACTTACTAGTGAGATTAGATTGCAAATCAAGCCATGAATTTAAACCAAATGTTACGATAATCAAACATAATTGAAATCAAAACAAGAAAAATCTAACCATCCTATTGTTGTGAGAGCTTGGTGTTGTATGGTGTTGGATTTCTCAACACTTGAAGGCTCCATGATTGCAATAAAAATCTTGATTGAATGTGATGCAACGATGACCTACATGCTCAAGATGAATTCTCTCAACTTGAGAATCAAATTGACATGAATCAGCCATGAAATTTCTTGGTGATGTTGTGAAGGATTGAAGGTTATTTTATAGATTTTAGGAAATTAGATCAAGGGTTGAGATCGAGATTCAATTCCCACAAAGAATGGTTGTGATTGATCCTCAACACCCACCAATGAGAGTGAATCAATGAAGATCAAAGGATGTGATTAGTTAGAACTCAAATATCTCCACCATTTTAGGAAAATGGTTAGGATATTTTAGATCAAGCTGGAGATTAGATTTGAAGATCAAGGGATGGATATGGTTAAGAAAAGTTAAGTCAAGATATTTTTAAAAGGAATATTCCTTGGGAATATGTTTTATGAAGGGAAAATAGGATAGTTAAATAATTAGAAATTATTTAATCATGGAAGAGAAAGATTAGAATTGTAATAATTAAATAATTAGGATTATTTAATTATATAGGATTACAAGAAATATTAGATGAGTCTAATTAAATAATTAAAACTATTCAACTAAGATGATGAAGGAAAGAATTAGTGATAAAATAGTGAATTAATTAAAAAATTCAAGATTTTTTAATTAATAGAGTAAAATAGGGTTAAATGATGGAAATGATGTTAAAAGGGGATTAATGATGCAAATTATGTGAGATGATGCTAAATCCAATAATGGTAATGAAAATGATACCAATGATGGAAAAATGAAATTTTAGGATGTGTGATATGTGACTAGGGATTTTTACATGTCTACAACTTCACATGATCCTTAAATCCTTGTTCTATGTTTTCCTTATATCCAATTTTAGAAATTATTTTATATCCAAACCCATAACACTCTTCCAATGCAGATGTAGAAGTATTATCTAAATGCTCATGAGAAGAATTGATTCTTTCACTAGAATGCAAGTCCTTTTTGAAATTTTTTAAGTTAGGCATTTCCAACACGAGGGACAAAAAATAAAGAGCCCCCATCACTATCATGGGGTAATGTTTTTGGATTTTTTCATGTAGAATAATATTGAGCAATTGAACCACAAGATTCCTTAGGTTGAGATTGTGAGATTTTTCACTCTCTAATTTAAAGGAGGGTGTAAAATCTAATGAACCCCAATCATAACCAAGACATGTATTTACCGATGAAGCGTTATTATGATCATCATTTGTATTTGAATCTTTGGGCTTTGATGGTGAGATTTTAAACTCCCCATTGAAACGAGGTGTAAAATATAATGACCCCCAATCATCAATGAAGAATGAAGAGTGCATTCATAGTATCATTATCCTTGGAAGGTAATACCTTCTATTTTGAAGATAGAATCAAAGTATTAGGAGAGTTGGAAGTGTTATGTTTGGATTTGATTTGTGAATTATAACATTGTTCATCCAATTTTACCATATATATCTTTTTATTATATTCATATTTCATCTCATAGTGGAGAGTAGATAGGACTCCCTTTATGGAATGAATCCACGGTCTACCTATGAGAAGATTATATGAAAGTGGTCCTAACATGATATAGATAGGGATAGGGAAAACCATGAGCCCAACCTTAATGGGTAGTGTGATTGTCCCTAATGACTTCCTACTAACATTATCAAAACCACAGATAGCAAGATTATTAGGTTCTAATAGATTCTTATCCACACCAAGTTTATCTATAAGATCAATGCTGCAAATATTAAGACCAAATCCATTATCAATAAAAGTGTGTCAAAATATAGTTTTATTAATTCTAACCATTATCATTAGTCTTATGCTTTTTTTGGATCACAAGTGAGGGTAATTCATGTTGAGGGAATGCAATATCCAATTTTGTTACTTGCATACAATCAAACATGGATGCTACATTAATTAGTTTGATAGAAGGTGAGATATCAATCCACTGTAAAGCCTCTTAGAGCATCTTGTGGTATGCAGGTGATGTTTGAATCAAATCCCAAAGGGAGATCTTTGTTGGAGTATTATGAAGTTGGTCAACAAGATCATATTCTTTACCATTACATTGAGGAAGACTAGGTGTGGGTGGGATATATGGTTGAGGTAATGGAATGGATGTTGTTTTTTTTGGTTGCTTATTATTTCTAGTGTTGTATGTGTGAGCAACTGCATGATGACTTGGTTGCTTCAACACATCTTGTTGCACATGGTTACTAGTGAGTTGTTTTGAAAATTTTAGGATATAGCCATGAGGTTTAGGAGGTATTATAATGAGAGGTGGTTTAGGAGGTCCAATAATCAAATGTGGGTGTATAATTTCAGCTTGTGTATTCTTCTATCAATGGAGGACCTAATGCCAATTGTGAACCTTATGCAATTTAAATCAAAATATTTGCAAATTTTACTTTTGACGTACAATGGAGAAAAATGCTAATGCATAGTTTTGAAAATGAAATAAATGAAAAACATCAACAAGATCTTCAAAGCCCTTAGGTTTTGAATTAATTTATTATATTTTATGCTAGATGAAAAATTAGAAAATTGTAAGTGCAAGATATTTTTTGTTCACCAAAATGTTGAGTAATAAAAGTGATCTTAGATCCAATTACGATAACTAAGAATATCTCATTTACACTCTAGTTTCTACTCAAGATGCTTCTTCATGTAGCTTCTAGTTTTCCTCATGGTGTCAAATTATCTATCAAAATTCTCCTTATCACTTTATCTTTGGGAATTTATTCTCACACTAGCACAAGAGACTTTAGAGTTGCCACCCAAGATACTCAGAAATAGAAATCTATTATACTTTGGAGTTGTACTTGCAATTTCAAAGAAGAATTTGAACATTACCCAACGTATGATGGATGAATGAGAGAAAATGGATTTGAATTTTCACCATTCTATATTATATTTTCAATATTCCTATCAAAATTACATATGCATTAGCAGACTCGAACCTAAGACAAAACTCAAATATGCTCAGTATTCTTTATATTTTTCTCTACGATCAATTACAAAACAACAAACCCTATACTTCTACCCTTGAATTCCTTATTATAGAAACAAAGGAGCAAAACAAGCTTTGGGCCAAAAATTGCACGTCACTATTCAATTGGATCATTACAAAACATATTCCCTCTGCAGTTATATTTACATCCTCAAATGGAGGGAAATGTACAGAGACAAAAGCTATTTTCATTTATTGTTGGAGAACCAGTCCCACCTTCCAAAAGGAATCTTTGAGCTCTGAATTAACATTATTCACATGCTCCAAAAAAAATTTGACGTACACCAAGTGAACATGAAGGAAAGTATAAAAATAAAAAAATAGAAAAGACAAGGAACATGTCCATGTCTGCAATCTTGTCATCAATTTTAAATTGGAGAGAAGATAATATATCATCCATACTTTAGCAAAAGCCTAATATGTACTAGTTATAGGCTATTCATTGTTATTCTCTCATTCATTATTTTCCACCCCCACAAAAATAACTCACTCCTCCAATACATTGAAATACTTTCTCTTGTAGATTTGGAATTCATCTTCAGTGGGATAATTGAACACCATCACCTCATCAACCTTCTTCCTATAAGGTGAATACTTTTTAACAACCTGACTTTCTTCTTTATCAAAATCTACTAGAACAATTTCTACATGGGCCAACATGTCCATGTTTTTGTTTAACATGCCCATATCATGCTCTATGCAAATCAAGTCAGTTTGATGTGAAACAATTTCATTTTTTTCTCTTCTTCACTCATGCAGGGTTTTGATGTTACCATCATCCATTGAAATGGATGGAAGGAGACCATGATGTGTTTCATGAAAATTATTGATCAATTCCCTTATCCTTGCCTCTAAGGGGTCTATATTCCCCCTGAATTCCTAGATTCCATTCACCATCTAGATGGTAGGCTTAAGTTTTTAGGTTTGTTAGTATCATGATTGTCTCTAAAAGCCATCATCCTAAACTTTTTCAACCTAGGAATCTATGTTTCCATTAGTGGAATTTCTATCTCTTTATCAATATACAAATTGTTTATGGAAAAATTCATGGCAGAGTAACTAGCATGAATGCTATTCAATATTTTATTCACCCCAAGCTATGTAAATGTTCCAAAACTATAGTGACAATATTCATATTGCTGACAAATATTTCCCTACCATGATTGTCACATTTTTCCTTGTATTCCATTAGATGCTCAAGTAATTCTTCTTTATTGACACCTTCCTCTACCTAGGATGCTTCTAATGTACCTGGCTTCATAATTGAGATGGGTTCAATTCCCATGTTGCAAGGGAAAATTACCCATGAGGAACTTGTTGGGGGTGGAGTAGTAGAAATTGGCTCATATGAAGGAGTAGGAGAAGCAACATCAGTATTCATTGGTTCCCTTCATTGCAAATTTTGTAATTTCTCTTTGAACAATGCTAACTTTGTTTGTAGCTACATTTTTTG
This sequence comes from Sequoia sempervirens, assembly GCA_007258455.2. Classification (NCBI taxonomy): domain Eukaryota; kingdom Viridiplantae; phylum Streptophyta; class Pinopsida; order Cupressales; family Cupressaceae; genus Sequoia; species Sequoia sempervirens. The sequence continues at coordinate 158,513 of VDFB02003663.1, read as the reverse complement.
TTGTTGATTCTTTCCATAATCAACCAAAAAATTATTGTACTACTTTTTGAATTATTCATTTTCTGTGGTTATTGACTCTACTATAGGTCTTGCAAATTATGCCACATTCACTGACATGGTGGCAACCTCAATAGATGAAGTGTCAGACACCCTCTTTATTATCAAACCTCCCCTATAATCTACAATAGGATAATCTGCAATGTGAGGCTTTTATATGCTTGGTGCTAAGGCCCATATGGACAGTGCATCCCACTGCTCACTAAATGCAAATCCTTGCAGTTCCATGGTAACTTCCTCCTTAGAATCGTACAAGGGTCTATCACATCCTTTTACTATATGAAAGGAAATTGTAGAGGATTGGTCCCATTCTAGAAACAAAAGGACACCTCTCTTCTTTACCAAGTCTCTTCCCTTAGATGTAGTCATTCCGTGGAATTTTTCCATCTCCTTTAAAACTTGTGCTTGAATAGTTGCATCAAGTATCTCCAAGTGCAGGCTTCTTTTCAATGCAACATTATTGAAAAACTCCTTCTTACCTATGCAAGAAAACTCCATGAAATAATTAGATTTAATAAAGGAGTCATCATCCTTGAACTTAGTACATGCCTTAATTCTGACATCATCGACATTATTAATCCCAATAAGGTTAGCTTTGCTTAACCTTAACCCCAACTATTGTGGCACAATCACTACTGGTGTAGAAGGCATTCCCTATTGCATTTCCTCTTCTAATAGCCAAATTTCTTCATCGGACTCATCATCATCATAATTTACCAATCTCATTGATTAGACCTTTTGTTTTTTCATTGGTTGCTCTTTTGGTGGTTATACATGTTATGGTGGGGAATCAAAATCAACAATTTTAGGTTTAGTTGACCTTGGGGGAGACGATGATAGCAATTGTGGCATTAGAGAGAGAGATCTTTTCTCCTCTTGTTGAGAGGAAGCAATAGTTCCATCCTCTTTCTTTGCTTTGTTCTTTATCCTTATGAAAACATTCAATTTATGTTCCTTGGGAAGCTGGTATGATGGCCTTTCCTCCATAATAGGTATTTCTCCTCCACCTTGTTCCTCTTCCATAGGATCCTTCACTTTATCTTGAATTATCCTTTCACCTTCAAGGTGACCAACCATTGTCTCAAAATTTTGGAACATATGTTCCATTCTTTGCATTATATTAGGAATTTTTACAAGAGTAGTGAATTCAGGGTTCTTTTCCCTTATTTTTGTTTGAATTTTGTCAAAAGCAATCCATTTTAACTATTCTATCCATTTTCTTCAAAAGATTAAAAATGTTCCTTATTACATCCTTAGGATATTGGAAAATGTGAGCAAACTTGGAACTCCTGTTTGTTACTTTTAGCCAGGCTATGAAACCTTCAGGATCATGAAAATCCCTCACTCCTACTCTCTTGATGCCGAAAGGCTCAAGTAAGTCATTCATTCTATCCAAACCTCCTTTAATCATCACAAAGTTAGAAAAATATGTATACGAAGGGAATACAGTTCCCTTTCCTTGATCCTTCAAATGCTTACTCTCCACATTTCCTAGTTGCCGTGTCACTTCAAGAAAACCAATCCTTTCTGGTGCATACTTAGAAAGCACGTGGGGTGAGATAAATGTGCCATAAACTCTTAAAAAAATATAAATGGGATAGGGGATAATGTATCCCCAATTGTGATTAACACCCAACTCAGGTCTCTTGTCTTTGGGTCTCAATAAATCATGCAAATCCTTGGGAATCCTTGGCATGTTCACAACTAGAGCTCTCCTCAATTTGGAGGGCAATAAGTTCTCAAAGACCACATAGTCAAAATCTATATCATCCTTGTCTAGGACAATAGTCCAACATTGGACAGGGAATTCCAAGTCACCTTTCATTCTCTCTAGTGTTATGTCTTTCCTAAAGTAAGTTGCACCTTTATGCAAATCCTGACTTACCAATTGGGTTACTATGTCTAGAGGGTTTTACAACACTAAGTGGGTTGTAGATTTCTTAGCACCTAGTGTTTTCCAATTTCATTATATTCTTACTAGCTAATTCACAAAAGGTTCTCAAGGAAATCACAAAACATACCAAATTGAGGTGAGGGATGAGTAACCAATTAGGTTGTTACTTGTAAATGGTTTTAAAATATTATGTGGGTTGCAAATTTCATAAAACCAATGCTTTGCAACCTAGAATTTTACAAAACAATATGAATGTCTTGAAAAGATTTTGTTAATTAGATAATAGGAATGTAATGAAAGGCACCATTTTATAAAAATTTAGTGTTCAACAAATAATAACACTCTATATGATTTCGGGTTGGAAAACATAGTGGGAGATGAGTGCATGATTTATGAAACCTCCAACCCACACAATGTTGTAAAACCCTCTACACATTGGTTGCCAAATGAAGTCACTCATTTTTCTTGTCACTTTGAATTATATTGGCATTTTTTCCCTTATGCGAGAAGCTATCCGTGCACCGCAGGCAGGAAGGTTGGCATGACCAAGACATGTTTTTTTAAATTGTAACAAGTATTATTATTGTCTATCAACTCAATCTGTCAAGTCTTTCTATCGATGCATTTTGTTAAGAGAGCAAGATGGGGGATAGGGTGTTATGTTATAATGTCTTTATGTAGGTGTGTTTTATTGGGAGATTAGCTTCTCCCACTATTTAGAACATATTACTAATTTTTTAAAATAGTGTTATTGGAAAACACTCTATGTTGTGGGTTTTTTCATTCTGTAGGTTGAAAGAAAAAAAATTGGAGAGAAGTGGGAAGAGTTGTGGGTGGAGGAGATGACAAAATAATGGAATTGAGGTGAGGGGCTTGTAATTGATTGAGTTGTTACTGCTAAAGGGTTGTAAAATATTATGTGGGTTGTAAATTTTGAAAAACCAATATTTTGCAACTTGAAATTTAATAAAATGGTATGAATGTAATTTAGATAGTATAAATGTAATGAAAAACACCTTATAACAAGTCTCACATACAGTAAAAAATGTGTTTCAATTTCTTAATATGATCCAAATATACATGCACAGTATGATTGTAGGCTAGAAAACATAATGAGAGGTGAGGTTACAACATGATTTATGAAACCTCCAACCCACAAAATGTTGTAAAACCTTTTACACATTGGAGCCAAATACCTTATTGGGTGTTTATAAAATGGTTCCTATCATTACATTCCTATGGTCTAAATAACAAAAGCTTTTCAAGAAATTCATAGTGTTTTATAAAACTATAGGATGCAAAACACTATGTTTTACAAAACTTGTAACCCACTTAATGTTTCAAAACCATTTAGAAACAACAAGCTTCAAAATGAGAATGTTGAAAATGACAACATTTTGGGTTTTATATCCATTCCAAGTTATGATTTTGAAAACTTTCCAACACAAAACCCATATTGTGTTTCAAATGAAAACCCCTTTTCACAAGGAAAACCATTTATTTTACCTTTAATGAAAACCCATCTTCACAACGAATAGATATTCAATTCTTCACATTAAAAACATTAAAATGCAACAAATTAAAAATCATCAACATAAAAACACACAAAACAACTCTGATTTTCAAATGAAAACCCCTTTTCACAAGGAAACTCCTTTATTTTCCCGTCAATGAAAACCCATCTTTGCAACAAAGTCATTCAATTCTTCATAGTGAGAACATTAAAATGGAAAAATTAAAAAACCCTCAACACAAAAACACATAAATAGGTCTACATTTTAAATGAAAACCCTTTTCGCAAAGAAAACTGTTTATTTTCCTATTAATAAAAACTCATTTTCTCAATGAATAGTCATTCAATTCTTCACACTTCTTAGGAAGAATGGAAAAATGACATATTTTTTGTAGATATATATACTTTCTAGCTAGCCACCTGAGCTTATCAAATGCATTTTGGTAGAGAGGGTCTTGACTCTTGTTCAGCCTTCAAATGCCTGTAACTCTGTTCCACACTCCCCAACAACCTCCAAAATGCAAATGTTGAAAATGAAAATGTTTTGGGCTTTTTGTCCATTCTTTTTTTGATTTTGAAAAATCCGCCGACCACACAAACCTTTTCTAATGATGACACATGTGACAATAGACACCTAACCATCTGTTAGCATGCTCCATCAAGTCTTTCCATCAATATGTTTTGTCCAACACATGGTCGGGCTTAACCAACACACTCTATACGTTGACTGGTTAGGTGGATGGTGTGGGCCCATTCCATCTGTTCCTTCCACTCTATTTCCCTGAGCACTCTAGTTAAATGTTGTAGTCAAAAGTTATCCACCCATTTCCCACCTATAATTCAAACCAAACTCAAAACCATGCCAACACATAAAAGTTTTAGTGGATGATCATAAAGAGTTGATCATTTAAAACTTATTGTAGTGAACAAGAACATAAGGCATGCTGAAATTCCCTGATAGACATTTATGCAAAATGTGGAAGCATAGACAAGGGATGTGAGCTATTTGATCGAGTGCCTCAAAGAAATGTGGTCTCATGGAATGCCATGATTCCAAGATATATGGAAAATAGATTTTATGAAAAGTTAGTAACTTTCAAGCAAATGCAACTGGCAGTTGTAAAGCCAGACTATGCAACCTTTTCTAGCAGCCTCTCTTCCTTTGTGAAAATGGGATCTTTGGAATAGGTTATGGACATCCCATCAAATGATGGATAGAGAATTTTTTCCAAATTGTAGTTGCAACTACCTTGGTAGACATGTATGCAAAATGTGGAAGCTTGCATAGAAAGGGGCGGTAACTGTTTGACAAAATGTCTTCAAAAAATACTATTTAATGGAATGACATGATTGTAGGATATGCAAAAAATGGATTTGTGACAAGGCTTTACAAATTGGTAGCATACTCCCCGCCTGTATCAATATGAGAGATCAAGAAAAATTTATAGACATCCATAAAAAGTTTTTAAAAAAGGGGGTTTTTGTTAGATATTATTGTTGGAAATGCTCTAGTAGACATGTATGGAAAATATGAAAGCATAGGCAAGGCATGTAAATTGTTTTACAAAATGCCTCAAAGAAATATGTTGTCATCGAATGCAATGTTTGTGGGATATGTACAAAATGGATTTTGCAAGGGTGCTCTCAAAATATTTGAATTAATGTAGCACTTTGGAACATGTCTGACATTATAAACGTTTCTTTTGTTATATGTGCATGTAACCATGCAAGTTTAGTGCATGTGGGTTGTACATACTCAATCACATGGATAACTCTTATTGTATTACACCTACATTTTATCTCTATGTGTGCATGCTTGAACTACTTGTTCATGCTGGCTATCTTGAGTGCACCCTAAACTTTTTCATTAAGATGCTAGTTAAACCTATGGCAATTGTGTGGATCTATTTTCTTGCTTTCTGCAAATCACATATGAATATAGGCTCAAGAGTATTTACAATGATGCTGCTTTTTTATTTGGATGGATATGTTTTCTTGTTGCCCACAAATCACATATGAATATAGGCTCAGGAGTATTTATAGTGATGCTGCTTTTTTATTTGGCTCCTAAAAAAGATGTGACTTATGTTCTTCTCTCAAACATCTATGTAAAAGTGGGTAGCTAGTGTGAGCAAATAGTAAGGAGATTGATGAAAGATTGAGAATTAAATAGATCTCCAGATGTAGTTGGATTGATCTATGCAAAGTTGGAGAATTTGGCTTGAGATGAAGGCAATAGGGTATTTTCTAGCTATGCAAGACATTTACTCAGTGGTACATGGAAAGGGAGGAAAACAAATTATTTGTTTGCCACCATAGTGAAAAGTTGACAATTACTTTTGATTTTCTAGAAATGCCCACTACAACAACTATTACAGTTGTTAAGAACCTTTGAGTATGTTGAATTCTAGACTAAATGAAATTCATCTTCAATATTGTTGCAATTCATACTTCTAATGGTTAATTTAGTTGATTTCATGGAGAGGAAATGAACTCACTTCCACACACATTTTTCCATGAATTACTCCAAGGCCTTGTTAATTCATGATGATTACTTTCTTGTATGAAGTAATTTTGAAAATCCTTAATTATGATAAACCTCAATATATGGGTTCCTAAGCTGGTTTACTTATCTTAGAATGTTTGGGAACATTCTCTAATAAGGTTTCCATTTCTTTATGCTTTGCAACACCATCTCTAATTTTAGATAAAATTAGGGAACCACTCCTTTGGTGTTTTTCCTTTTAAGCCTTTGCCTTGCATACCTTTCTCAGTGTAAGGACTCTAGTGTGTTTCTAATTCTTTTTTAGTTTGATTTTGTTGCTTATAGAGTCCCTCATCGACATTTGATCAAAGATTTATATTTTTGTCTAGCACCATTCTAGATGATGTTGGGGTCTATATTAGTAAGTTCAAGTTTATATAATTCTAGTGGTTTTTTTCTTAATAGAGCCATGTTTTGGCCATCATATATAACCAATCTAAGAAATCCTTCAATGGATCCTCTTATTCACAAATATTCTTGTTGTAGTGCTTTTCCTTTTGTTATACTTGTCATGTGCCTAAATATCTTGAACTATAGAAATTTCTAAAGTGTTAGGGGTAATTTGTGTCTATTTCTATCCTTTTTTGGGTTTATAGGTTTCCTCTTTCCAATGTTATTTTATTCCATTCCTTGAAACCTAACATTTCAATTTTTGTTTGAGACCTTTGACTATTTTAGTCTTTTAGACTTCTAATTACCAATGTACTTTATCATGGATTTCCCTCTACTTCAACTTTACCTTTAGCCCTAGAATTTTAGGTCTCCATATAATCATGTACTTATTAAGCTATAATACTAATCCATGAACCTTAATTATTCTCCAAGTGCTTACTCTTTTCCATGCTTCCTCTCCTTTAGCATTGAGTATTCACCATTGTCAATTCTTAATTTGAGGATTCACTTTTCCTTTAGTCTCGAAATGTTGGACTTTTTAGTATTTTCCCTACTCATTTCCCTCACCCCAATTCCCATCTACCTTCATTCTTATGGAACCCATACTTGTAGGCTTACTCATACCATCATACCCAAAAGGTATAAGGCATGTAGGAAAACCAACCTCTTAACCTTGAAAGTCTTCAACATTATTTGGGGCTTTCTCTTTCTTTTTCTAGCATTATGCACACTGCATTAATGATCCCTAATGTATTTCTCTAGAGTCATAGATTTTAATAATTCTATATTTTTATTTACAAAAAATTGCATCTATCATTTAATATCCTCGATCCCTTTCCTTCACCTTTTTGTCCATATTATTTAGTGGTATCAAAATTTCCATCACTTTGATCCTATTTCTTCTTCCATTAGTATTTGGGTATCTCTTTTACTGATCCTCACTCTTTGCATATTTTCCTTTCAAACTCCTAAGGTTCTTTATACAACCTTCCCTAAAAGTAAGTCAACATGTGGTAAGCCTAAACCCTAGTAGAAACTTAAGAAAAAGAGATTTTTGTTTTTTTAAAATACCTAGGGTTGGATTAACAAAAGCATTTCCTAGGAGAATTGATGAAAGTGAAGAAGAAGAAAAATTATTGTGGTAAGGGGGTACATAATTTGGTGAGAAGGAAGTCCAAAGAGATAATTAAGAAAAACAAAAAGGAGAGGATGATAGTAAGGCATGTTTCAAAGAAAAATAGGTCCATCAACTAAAAGAACTTGAAAATTTGGTAGAATAAGAAGATCAGGTTAGGGTTCAAAGGTTGGATATGTTAAAGTTGGATAAGGTTATTTTAAATAATCTCTTGAAAGATGGAATTGGAGGTTTTCTATATTCATCCAATTAGTGTTATCTTATGCAGAAAGGGAGATAGTAAGTTTAGACAATGAGAAGGACTAAGGCAATTTTAGTTACTTTAATTAATTTTTTTTATTAGTGTTTGGTTAAAGAGAAAACTATAAGTTATTGGTGTTCTTTGTAGAATTATTGGTTTCTTGAGAAGAGAATGGGGCTAAATAAATAGAGGCATTAGAGGTCAAAGATGAGATGGCCTGAAACTGATCCATCACCTATGTATAATCATACAAAGTGGTACAAAGTGTTATAAAAGTTGGATATTTATGCAAGAGAATTTGATTGTGAATCTTTCAGAAAAGATTCCTAATAAATACTCTCTCAATATATTAGAGTTGAGAAGAAGATATGAGATATATGAAATAATGCATTGATAATTAAAGATAAAATCCATCACCTTCTCATTTACGCCTTGATTGAATTGCATAACATGTTCATGAAAATAACCTACAATGATATGTTGACTTGAGTATGTTCCATGAAAAGATAAGATAGAGGAAGGAACCCATAGAATAGGACCATTTTTGTTTATTTTTTCTTAATGAATAGAGAAAATCTTAGCTATTAATATATCATCAAAGTAATAATCAATGTGCACATTGATCTATAAAGGATTCAACACGTATCTTAGGATCACTTATCCAATCATACATGTGTGTCAATATTTAACATGGTGAACTATGGTTCTTTTGGGTGATTTATTATAGCCAAACATATTATGTTGTGAAGGAGGTTTAAATTTCCATCCCATGGGGTTTAAGATGATGGGAGAATAGATAGATAGCATTTCATTATTGACATTTCTTGAACTAGGTAGGTGGTAAATGATACTTGGTTAGGAGCATACGTTGGGACACTAAGGATAGATGTAAAAAAATAATGCTTTGGTAAGAGTGTTGCAAGGGTTGTGAGGTTAATGGAATGATAGGAGATGAAGTAACAATAGTGGTAAGATAGGATCAAGAAAGATAAGTGAAGAGTTGAAAGGGTGACACATAGGGGTAGGAGGTAAAGTGGCTACCTAAAGGGACATTACATAGTTAAAAGGAGGAATGGAGTAAGAGACATAAATGGTAGGAATGTGTGTTCGATGAGGAGTAGGCATGAAAATTTAGGTGAAGGAATATTGAGTGGTAGGAAAAAGAATAGAAGTTGGCTAGAAGAGAGGGATGAGTGTGGAAAATTTATCCTATACCTTGTAATATCCCTAGTCGAGCTCCAGATGGGTGATGGTGATATTTGTTAAGGAGTAGGTGACATTGTCAGGTAGGCTACTTTGGGGGAGAGACAAGTGGTGATCAATTTTGTCAACTGATAGACTTATAATCATTTAATAGGGATTCATTATCAAAGTGATGCTCATTGTGAGACATGTAGAGTGGGAAAACATATGGGTAGATGACTATAGAGGAAGGGTGGAAGGGAAATGGAGGAAAATACATGGAAAAGTTTAGGTGAGGATTCTTATAATAGATAATGTATGAGGAAGGGATAGTCAAAGAAGGAAAGACAATAATTTCTATCAAAGAACATCAAAATGATACATCCTCATATACTATGGGAAATTTGAGTATAAGAATGTAGAGTTTTTATTTATAGGTGAAAATAAAAGACAAACAATAGTGTAGTAAATGGACAGTAAACTAATTGTGATAAGACCTGTCTTTATGTTATGACTATGTTTATGTTTACTCAAAAAGAAAGTTTTGTTGAATGATGATAAATTTTAAAGTCAAAGTAGAATTAACTAATTTTTTTGACATTAATGAATGAGAGTTTGTTGTTTAGAGAAAAAAATTCTTTTGAAGATGAATAAAAGAATTAATAATGAAGGTTAAGATTCATATAAAGTTCACTACAAATATAGATAGAAAATAGATAGTCTACATAATTTAAGCATAGGAAAGCCTTTTCAATTATCTATCTTAAGATTCAACTACAAATCTATCATAAATAGGTTTACTTAAGTTAACCCAAACACACAAAATTCTCTATGAACTAAATAACAAAATTATTTTTCTTTCTAGTTAGATTACATAACATGTCTTACTTAAGTTAAATTCTTAATCTAAATGGGATTCAATTGGAAAATGATAAGAAACTAAGAAATTGGTTGATTTACTAGCAATTAAATTTATGATCAACAAGATTGTTCAAAGACATTTAAAGATAATAAGAATGAAAGATGGAAATTAGATAAACTAGTTTATGGAAAATAATAAAAGGACCTATTGAAAAAACCGAGGTTGCTAATAAGAAGAACAAAGTTCAATTTTAGTATAAGGATATTGACACACCTATAGAGTGCAACCATACTTTTATTACATATGATTTTTTAAAAAAAAAACTAAGATATATATCAACAAAAGAGTGCTACAATTTTGAAGAAATGAGAAATAAAATAAGAATGTAGAATTCCTATATGGTTTCAAAATAGTTCCCATCCCTTGTCTGTGCTTCCGCTTTTTGCATACATTTCTAACAGAGTAGTTGGAACTACATCAAACAAAATTATTGCTCTATCCTTAATGCTCTGATGGATGTCCATACCCTGTTCCAACGCTCCCATTTTTCCACAGGCTAGGAGGGTCTATCTTTATACCTGCCAAATACATTTGATTGAAAGTTCCTAAAGCCTTTTTAATTAGTAAATTTTATGAATAATCTATAATGAGGGCATTCCATGAGAACATGTTTTTTGGGGAATTCTATTAAACAGTTCACATTCCTTGTCTATGCTTCCACATTCGGCATCTCCTGCAATCATGACATTCCATTAAATAGTTTTATTTTTACGCATTCTATCAAACAGTTACCATCCTTGTCTATGCTTCCACATTTTGCATACATGTCTACCAGGGTAGTTGCAACTACAATCTGACAAAATTCATGTCCATCATTTGATGGATGTCCATAGTAGTCATACCCTGTTCCAAAGCTCCAATTTTTGGATAGGCAGGGAGGCTACTGGCAAAGGTTGCGTAGTCTAGCTTTACAACTACTAGTTGCATTTTCTTGAAAGTTCCTGCCTCATTCCCTGTATATCCTAGAATCATGGAATTCCATGAGACGACATTTCTTTGAGGTATTTGATCAAACAGTTCATGTCCCTTGTCTATGCTTCCACATTTTGCATACATATCTATCAAAGCATTTCAACATGCCCTTCGTTCACTGCATTAATTTTTATATGATCAAACTCTTAACGAGCATTCACTAAAATTTTGTTGCACGGGCACGGTTTTGAGTTTGGTTTGAATTATAATCGGGTGTCGTGTTATGTTATAATATTAAATATATAGATGCCTTTTGTAGGGATTTTTTCTTCTCTCATTTTCACCAAACTAATCTAATATAATTATTATTATGTATCATTACTGGTGCTTTACATTTATGAATTTGAGTGGTTACTGAAAATTAAGGCTTTCAGGACTCAATTTTTTTATAAAGGTTTAAGGAATTTGAAATTTGAAATTTGTATTGAGGGCTTCATGATGCAAAATTCTTAAGTTTTGCTTTAGTGTTTTGATGCTGAAACAAGACATGTTGAGTTGAATAAATGTGTCTTTCTCACGCTAGATTCCATTGACGATTGCTTGAATTTTACTCAATGGTATGAATCTATCTTCTAACCTTACCATGCAATTTAAAATAAAACATAAAAATAAGAACTTAGGTGGCCATATAGATCATCATGCAATGACAACAACAATACACTTTAATTGAAATACTCCGGCTCTACAAATTGTTTCCTCAGAATAGAAGAACATCAAAGCCCATGAGAAAACTCAAGAAACAAACGAGCAAAATAACCTAACAATACACTTTAATTGAAATAGTCCAGCTCTACAAATTGTTTCCTCGTAACAGAAGAACATAAGGGCCCATGAGAAAACTCAAGAAAAAAAAATGAGCAAAAATAACCTAACAATGCACTCTAATTGAAATACTCCAGCTCTACAAATTGTTTCCTCATAACAGAAGAACATCAAAGCCCATGAGAAAACTCAAGAAACAAATGAGAAAAATAACCTAACAATGCACTTTAATTGAAATACTCCAGCTCTACAAATTGTTTCCTCAGAACAGAAGAACATCAAAGACCATGAGAAAAGTCAAGAAACAAATGAGCAAAAATAACCTAACAATGCACTTTAATTGAAATACTCCAACACTACAAATTGTTTCCTCATAACAGAAGAACATCAAAGCCCATGAGAAAACTCGAGCAACAAACAAGCAAAATAACCAAACAATGCACTTTAATTGAAATACTCCAGCTCTACAAATTGTTTCCTCAGAATAGAAGAACATGAAAGCCCATGAGAAAAGTCAAGAAACAAACGAGCAAAATAACTTGACAATGCACTTTAATTGAAATACTCCAGCTCTACAAATTGTTTCCTGATAATAGAAGAACATCAAAGCACATGAGAAAACATAAAAAATAAACGAGCTAAATAACATAACAATAGACTTTAATTGAAATACTCCAGCTCTACAAATTGTTTCCTCATAACAGAAAAAAATGAAAGCCCATGAGAAAACTCAAGAAACAAACGAGCAAAATAACCTAACAATGCACATTAATTGAAATAATCCAGCTTTAAAAATTGTTTCCTTATAATAGAAGAACATCAAAGCACATGAGAAAACTCAAAAAATAAATGAGCAAAATAACCTAACAATGGACTTTAATTGAAATACTCCAGCTCTACAAATTGTTTCCTTAGAACAAAGGAACATCAATGCCCATGAGATAACTCAAGTTACAAATGAGGAAAATAACCTCACAATGCACTTTAATTGAAATACTCCGGCTCTAAAAGTTGTTTCCTCATAACAGAAGAACATCAAAGCCCATGGGAAAACTCAAGAAACAAACGAGAAAAAATAACATAACAATGCACTTTAATTGAAATACTCCAGCTCTAGAAATTGTTTGCTCATAAAATCAGAACATGAAAGCCCATAAGAAAACTCAAAAAACAAGCAAGCAAAATAACCTAACCATGCACATTAATTGAAATACTCCAGCTCTAGAAATTGTTCCCTCAGAACAAAAGAATATCAAAGCCCATGAGAAAACTCAACAAATAAACGAGCAAAAATAACCTAACAATGCACTTTAATTGAAATACTATATCTCTACAAATTATTTCTTCATAATAGAAGAATATCAAAGCCCATGAGAAAAACTCGAGAAACAAACGAGAAAAATAACATAACAATGCACTTTAATTGAAATACTTCAGCTCTACAAATTGTTTGCTCATAACAGAAGAATATCAAAGCCTATGAGTGAAGTCAAAAAATAAATGAGCAAAATAACCTAATAATGCACTTTAATTGAAATACTCCAGCTCTACAAATGTTTTCCTCGGAATAGAAGAACATCAAAGTCCATGAGAAAAATCAAGAAACAAACGAGCAAGATAACCTAAAAATGCACTTTAATTGAAATACTCTAGCTCTAAAAATTATTTCGTCAAAACAAAAGCACATCAAAGCCCATGAGAAAACTAAAGAAACAAACGAGCAAAATAACCTAACAATGCACTTTAATTGAAATACTCCAGGTCTACAAATTATTTCCTTAGAACAAAAGAACATCAAAGCCCATGAGAAAACTCAAGAAACAAATGGGAAAATAAACCTAACAATGCACTTTAATTGAAATACTCTAGCTCTAAATTTTTTTTCATCAGAACAGAAGAACATCAAAGCCCATGAGAAAACTCAAGAAACAAACGACCAAAATAACCTAACAATGCAGTTTAATTGAATTACTCCAGCTATACAAATTGTTTTCCTTAGAACAAAAGAACATCAAAGCACATGAGAAAACTCAAGAAACAAACGATAAAAATAAACTAACAATGAAGAACAAAAGAACATTCAAGCCGATGAGAAAACTCAAGAAAACAAACAAGAAAAATAACCTAACAATGCACATTAATTGAAATACTCCAGCTCTACAAATTGTTTCCTCAAAATAGAAGAACATCAAAGCCCATGAGAAAAACTCAAGAAACAAACAAGAAAAATAACCTAACAATGCAGTTTAATTGAAATACTCCAGCTCTACAAATTGTTTCCTCATAACAGAAGAACATCAAAGGCTATGAGAAAAATCAAGAAACAAATGAGCATAATAACCTAATAATGCACATTAATTGAAATACTCCAGCTCCAGAAATTGTTTGCTCAGAACAAAAGAACATGAAAGCCCATGAGAAAACTAAAGAAGCAAACGAGCAAAATAACCTAACAATGCACTTTAATTTAATTACTCCAGCTCTACAAATTGTTTCCTCATAACAGAAGAACATCAAAGCACATGAGAAAACTCAAAATATAAACGAGCAAAATAACCTAACAATGCACTCTAATTGAAATACTCCAACTCTACAAATTGTTTCCTCAGAACAGAAGAACATCAAAGCCCATGAGAAAACTCAAAAAAAAAATGAGCAAAATAACCTAGCAATGCACTTTAATTGAAATACTCCATTTGTACAAATTGTTTTTCTCAGAATAGAACAACATCAAATCCCATGAGAAAACTCAAGAAACAAATGAGAAAAATAACCTAACAATGTACTTTAATTTAAATATTCCAGCTCCACAAATTGTTTCTTCAGAACAAAAGAACATCAAAGCCCATGAGAAAACTCAAGAAACAAATGAGCAAAAACAACCTAACAATGCACTCTAATTGACATACTCCGGCTCTAAAAATTGTTTCCTAATAACAGAAGAACATCAAAGCCCATGAGAAAACTAAAGAAACAAACGAGAAAAAGTAACTTAACAATGCACTTTAATTGAAATACTCCAACTCTAGAAATTGTTTGCTCAGAACAGAAGAACATGAAAGCCCATGAAAAAACTCAAAAAAGAAACGAGCAAAATGACCTAACCATGGACTTTAATTGAAATAATCCAACTCTACAAATTGTTCCCTCAGAACAGAAAAAACATCAAAGCCCATGAGAAAACTCAACAAATAAACGAGCAAAAATAACCTAACAATGCACTTTAATTGAAATGCTCCAGCTCTTAAAATTATTTCCTCATAATAGAAGAACATCAAACCCCGTGAGAAAAACTCAAGAAACAAACGAGAAAAATAACCTAACAATGCACTTTAATTTAAATACTCCATCTCTACAAATTATTTCCTCATAACAGAAGAACATCAAAGCCTATGAGAAAACTAAAGAAACAAATGAGCAAAATAGCCTAATCATGCACTTTAATTGAAATACTCTAGCTCTACAAATTGTTTCCTCAGAATAGAAGAACATCAAAGCTAATGAGAAAACTCAAGAAACAAATGAAAAAAATAACCTAACAACGCACTTTAATTGAAATACTCCAGCTCTAGAAATTGTTTCCTCATAACAGAAGAACATCAAAGCCCATGAGAAAAATCAAGAAACAAACGAGCAAAAATAAAGTAACAATGCACTTTAATTGGAATACTCCAGCTCTACAAATTGTTTCCTCAGAACAAAAAAACATCAAAGCCCATGAGAAAACTCAAGAAACAAACGAGCAAAATAACCTAAAAATGCACTTTAATTGAAATACTCCAACTCTACAAATTGTTTCCTCAGAATAGAAGAACATCAAAGCCTATGAGAAAAACTGAAGAAACAAATGAGCAAAATAACCTAACAATGCACTTTACTTGAAATACTCTAGCTCTACAAATTGTTTCCTCATAACAGAAGAACATCAAAGCCTATGAGAAACCTCAAGAAACAAATGTGCAAAATAACCTAATAATGCACCTTAATTGAAATACTTCAACTCTACAAATTGTTTCCTCAGAATAGAAGAACATCAAAGCCCATGAGAAAACTCAAGAAACAAATGAGTAATATAACCTAACAATGCACTTTAATTGAAATACTCGAGCTTTACAAATTATTTCCTCAAAATAGAAGCATATCAAAGCCCATGAGAAAACTCAAGAAATAAATGAGCAAAAATAACTTAACAATGCACTCTAATTGACAAACTCCGGCTCTACAAATTGTTTCCTCATAACAGAAGAACATCAAAGCCCATGAGAAAACTAAAGAAACAAACGAGAAAAAGTAACTTAACAATGCACTTTAATTGAAATACTCCAGCTCTAGAAATTGTTTGCTCAGAACAGAAGAAAATGAAAGCCCATGAGAAAACTCAAAAAAGAAACGAGCAAAATGACCTAACCATGGACTTTAATTGAAATAATCCAACTCTACAAATTGTTCCCTTAGAACAGAAGAATATCAAAGCCCATGAGAAAACTCAACAAATAAACGAGCAAAAATAACCTAACAATGCACTTTAATTGAAATGCTCCAGTTCTTAAAATTATTTCCTCATAATAGAAGAACATCAAACCCCGTGAGAAAAACTCAAGAAACAAGCGAGAAAAATAACCTAACAATGCACTTTAATTTAAATACTCCATCTCTACAAATTATTTCCTCATAACAGAAGAACATCAAAGCCTATGAGAAAACTCAAGAAACAAACGAGAAAAATAGCCTAATCATGCACTTTAATTGAAATACTCTAGCTCTACAAATTGTTTCCTCAGAATAGAAGAACATCAAAGCCAATGAGAAAACTCAAGAAACAAATGAAAAAAATAACCTAACAACGCACTTTAATTGAAATACTCCAGCTCTAGAAATTGTTTCCTCATAACAGAAGAACATCAAAGCCCATGAGAAAAATCAAGAAACAAACGAGCAAAAATAAAGTAACAATGCACTTTAATTGGAATACTCCAGCTCTACAAATTGTTTCCTCAGAACAGAAAAACATCAAAGCCCATGAGAAAACTCAAGAAACAAACGAGCAAAATAACCTAAAAATGCACTTTAATTGAAATACTCCAACTCTACAAATTGTTTCCTCAGAATAGAAGAACATCAAAGCCTATGAGAAAAACTCAAGAAACAAATGAGCAAAATAACCTAACAATGCACTTTAATTGAAATACTCTAGCTCTACAAATTGTTTCCTCATAACAGAAGAACATCAAAGCCTATGAGAAACCTCAAGAAACAAATGTGCAAAATAACCTAATAATGCACCTTAATTGAAATACTTCAACTCTACAAATTGTTTCCTCAGAATAGAAGAATATCAAAGCCCATGAGAAAACTCAAGAAATAAATGAGCAATATAACCTAACAATGCACTTTAATTGAAATACTCCAGCTCTACAAATTGTTTCCTCATAACAGAAGAACATCAAAGCCTATGAGAAAACTTAAGAAACAAATGTGCAAAATAACCTAATAATGCACCTTAATTGAAATACTTCAACTCTAAAAAATTGTTTCCTCATAATAGAATAACATCAAAGACCATGAGAAATCTCAAGAAACAAACGAGCAATATAACCTAACAATGCATTTTAATTGAAATACTCCAGCTCTACAAATTGTTTCCTCATAACAGAAGAAAAATTAAAGCCTATTAGAAAACTAAAGAAACAAACGAGCAAAATAAACTAATAATGCACTTTAATTGAAATACTCCAGCTGTACAAATTGTTTCCTCAGAATAGAAGAATATCAAAGTCGATGAGAAAAATTTAAGAAACAAATGAACAAAATAACCTAACAATGCTCTTTAATTGAAATACTCCAGCTCTACAAATTGTTTCCTTAGAACAGAACAACATCAAAGCCCATGAGAAAAATTAGGAAACAAAGGAGCAAAAATAACCTAACAGTGAACTTTGATTGAAATACTCCAACTCTACAAATTATTTCCTCAGAACAGAAGAACATGAAAGCCCATGAGAAAACTCAATAAAATAAACGAGCGAAATAATCTAACAATGCATTTTAATTGAAATAATCTAGCTCTACAAATTGTTCACTCATAATAGAATAATATCAAAGCCCATGAGAAAACTAAACAAACAAACATGCAAAAATAACCTAACAATGCACTTTAATTGAGATACTCCAGCTCTACAAATTATTTCCTCAGAATAGAAGAACATCAAAGCCCATGAGAAAAACTCAAGAAACAAATAAGCAAAATAACCTAACAATGCACTTTAATTTAAATACTCCAGCTCTACAAATTGTTTCCTCATAACAAAAGAACATCAAAGCCTATGAGAAAACTCAAGAAATAAATGAGCAAAATAACCTAATAATGCACTTTAATTGAAATACTCCAGCTCTACAAATTGTTTCCTCAAAATAGAAAAACATCAAAGCCCATGAGAAAATTCAAAAAACAAACGAGCAAGATAACCTAACAATGTACTTTATTTGAAATACTCCAGCTCTACAAATTGTTTCCTCAAAACAGAAGCACATCAAAGGCCATGCGGAAACTCAAGAAACAAACGAGCAAAATAACCTAACAATGCACTTTAATTGAACTACTCCAGCTCTACAAATTATTTCCATAGAACAAAAGAACATCAGAGCCCATGAGAAAATTGAAGAAACCAATGGGAAAAATAACCTAACAATGCACTTTAATTGAAATACTCTAGCTCTACAAATTATTTCCTTAGAACAAAAGAACATCAAAGCCCATCAGAAAACTCAAGAATCAAACGAGCAAAATAACCTAACAATGCAATTTAATTAAAATACTCCAGCTCTACAAATTATTTTTTTTAGAACTAAAGAACATCAAAGCCGATGAGAAAACTCAAGAAACAAACTAGAAAAATAACCTAACAATTAACTTTAATTGAAATACTCCAGCTCTAAAAATTGTTTCCTCATAACAGAAGAACATTAAAGCCGATGAGAAAACTCAAGAAAACAAAAAAACAAAATAACCTAACAATGCACTTTAATTGAAATACTCTAGCTCTACAAATTATTTCCTTAGAATAGAAGAACATCAAAGCCCATGAGAAAACTCAAGAAATAAATGTGCAAAATAACCTAACAATGCACTGTAATTAAAATATTCCAACTCTACAAATTGCTTCCTTAGAATAGAAGAACATCAAAGCCCATGAGAAAACTCAAGCAACAAATGAGCAAAAATAACCTAAAAATGGACTTTAATTGAATTACTCCATCTGTACAAATTGTTTCCTCGGAATGGAAGAACATCAAAGCCCATGAGAAAACTCAAGAAACAAACAAGAAAAATAACTTCAAAATTCACTTTAATTAAAATACTCCAGCTCTACAAATTGTTTCCTCAGAATAGAAGAACATCAAAGTCCATGAGAAAGTCAAGAAACAAACAAGCAAAATAACCTAACAATGCACTTTAATTGAAATAATCCAGCTCTACAAATTGTTCCCTCAGAAAAGAAGAATATCAAAGCCCATGAGAAAACTCAAGAAACAAACGAGCAAAAATAACCTAACAATGCACTTTAATTGAAATGCTCCTACTCTATAAATTGTTTCCTCAGAACAGAAGAACATGAAATCCCATGAGAAAAAACTCAATAAACAAACCAGCAAAATAACCTAACAATACACTTTAATTGAAATACTCCAGCTCTAAAAATTGTTTCCTCATAACAGAAGAACATCAAAGCACATGAGAAAACTCAAAAAATAAACAAACAAAATAACCTAACAATGCACTTTAATTGAAATACTCCAGCTCTACAAATTGTTTCCTCATAACAAAGGAACATCAATGCCCATGAGAAAACTGAAAAAAAACAAATGAGCAAAATATCCTGACAATGCACTTTAACTGAAATACTCCAGCTCTACGGGCGGGGGCCCTAGCTTGGTTGGCTTAGTCTTTCATGTTGCAGGAGTCTGGTCACAAGTTCTAGGCTCCCTTGTCCTGTGGTACTAGAGGGCGCGTCGTGCCAACTCCGCTGGTCACTTTAAAAAGTTTAGTAGGCACGTTGCAGTTTATACAGGACGGTGCTTTACAAACCCAATTTCTGCAGCCTAAAACAAAAAAAAAGAAAAAACTCTAGCTCTACAAATTGTTTCCTCAGAATAGAAGAACATCAAAGCCCATCAGAAAACTCAAGAAGCAAACAAGCAAAATAACCTAACAATGCAATTTAATTGAAATACTCAAGCTCTACAAATTGTTTCCTTAGAATAGAACAACATCAAAGCCGATGAGAAAAACTCAAGAAATAAACGAGCAAAATAAACCGACAATGCACTTTAATTGAAATACTCCAGCTCTACAAATTGTTTCCTCATAAACAAAAAACATCAAAGCCTATGAGAAAACTCAATAAAACAAATGAGAAAAAAAACCTAATAATGCACTTTAATTGAAATACTCCAGCTCTACAAATTATTTCCTCAGAATAGAAGAACATCAAAGCCCATTGGAAAACTCATGAAACAAGCGAGTAAAATAACCTAACAATGCACTTTAATTGAAATACTCTAGCTCTACAAATTGTTTCCTCATAGCAGAAGCACATAAAAGCCCATGAGAAAACTCAAGAAAAAAGAGCAAAATAACCTAGCAATGCACTTTAATTGAAATACTCTAGCTCTACAAATTGTTTTCCTCATAACAGAAGAACATCAAATTACATGAGAAAACTCAAGAAATAAACGAGCAAAATAACCTAACAATGCACTTTAATTGAAATACTCCAGCTCTACAAATTGTTTCCTAAGAACAAAAGAACATCAAAGCGCATGAGAGAACTCAAAAAACAAATGAGAAAAATAACCTAACAATGCACTTTAATTGAAATATTCCAGTTCTACGGGCGGGTGCCCTAGCTCAGTTGGCTAAGTCTTTCATGTTGCAGGAAGCTAGTCATGAGTTCTAGTCACCCCTGTCCCATGGTACCGGAGGGCGTGTCATGTCAACGTCACCCATCACGTTAAAAAGTTTACCAGACACGCTGCAGTTTAATGGGGACCGTGCTTTACAAACCTAATTTCTGTTCAAAAAACTCAAGAAACAAACTAGCAAAATAACCTAACAATGCACTTTAATTGAAATATTCGAGCTCTACAAATTGTTTCCTTAGAAGAAAAGAACATCAAAGCCCATGAGGAAACTCAAAAAATAAAAGAGCAAAATAACCTAACAATCCACTTTAATTGAAATACTCCGGCTTTACAAATTGTTTCCTCAGAATAGAAGAACATCAAAGCCCATGAGAAAACTCAAGAAACAAATGAGAAAAATAACCTAACAATGCACATAAATTGAAATAATCCAGCTCTACAAATTTTTTCCTCAGAACCGAAGATCATCAAAGCCCATGAGAAAGCTGAAGAAACAAACGAGTTAAAATAACCTAGCAATGCACTTTAATTGAAATATTCCAGCTCTACAAATTATTTCCTCGAACAGAAGAACGTGAAAGCCCATGAGAAAAAATCAATAAACAAACAAGCAAAATAACCTAACAATGCACTTTAATTTAAATACTCCAGCTCTACAAATTGTTTCCTCATAACAAAAAAACATCAAAGCCCATGAGAAAACTCAAGAAACATACAAACAAAATAAACTAACAATGCAATTTCATTGAAATTCTCTAGCTCTACAAATCGTTTCCTCAGAATAGAAGAACATCAAAGTCCAAAAGAAAACTCAAGAAACAAACAAGAAAAATAACCTAACAATGCACTTTAATTGAAATAATCCAGCTCTACAAATTGTTCCCTCAGAACAGAAGAATATCAAAGTCCATGAGAAAACTCAAGAAACAAACGAGCAAAAATAACCTAACAATGCACTTTAATTGAAATACTCCTACTCTATAAATTGTTTTCTCAAAAAAGAAGAACATGAAAGCCCACGGGAAAAAAATCAAGAAACAAATAAGCAAAATAACCTAACAATACACTTTAATTGAAATACTTCAGCTCTAAAAATTGTTTCCTCATAATAGAAGTATATCAAAGCACATGAGAAAACTCAAAAAATAAACGAGCAAAATAACCTAATAATGCACTTTAATTGAAATACTCGAGCGCTACAAATTGTTTCCTCATAACAAAGGAACATTAATGCCCATGAGAAAACTCAAGAAAAATAAATGAGCAAAATATCCTAACAATGCACTCTAATTTAAATACTCCAGCTCTACGGGCAGGGGCCCTAGCTCGGTTGGCTAAGTCTTACCTATTCCAGGAGACTGGTCACGAGTTCTAGGCTCCCTTGTCCCATGGTACTAGAGGGCGCGTCGCGCCAACTATGCCGGTCATGTTAAAAAATTTACGAGGCACGCTGTAGTTTATAGGGGACCGTGCTTTACAATCCCAATTTTCATAGCCTAAAAAAAAAAAAAACTCCAGCTCTACAAATTGTTTCCTCAGAATAGAAGAACATCAAAGCCCATCAGAAAACTCAAAAAAAAAAAGAGCAAAATAACCTAACAATGCAATTTAATTGAAATACTCCAGCTCTACAAATTGTTTCCTCAGAACAAAAGAACATCAACACCCATGAGAAAACTCAAGACACAAACAAGCAAAAATAACCTAACAATACACTTTAGTTGAAATACTCCAGCTCTACAAATTGTTTCCTAAGAACAAAAGAACATGAAAGCCCATAAGAAAACTCAAGAAAATGAATGAGAAAAATAACCTAACAATGCACTTTAATTGAAATCAACCAGCTCTACAAATTGTTCCCTTATAATAGAAGAACATCAAAGCCCATGAGAAAATTCAACAAACAAACAAGCAAAAATAACCTAACAATGCACTTAAATTGAAATACTCCAGCTCTACAAATTTTTTCTTCAGAATAGAAGAACATCAAAGCCCATGAGAAAAACTAAAGAAATAAATGAGTAAAATAATCTAACAATGCACTTTAATTGAAATCATCTAGCTCTACAAATTGTTCCCCTATAACAGAAGAACATCAAAGCCCATGAGAAAACTCAACAAACAAACGAGCAAAAATAACCTAACAATGCACTTTAATTTAAATACTCCAGCTCTACAAATCGTTTCCTCATAACAGAAAAATATCAAAGCCCATGAGAAAACTCAAGAAACATACAAACAAAATAAACTAACAATACACTTTAATTTAAATACTCCAGCTCTACAAATTGTTTCATCAGAACAGATGAACATGAAAGTCCATGATAAAACTTAAAAAACAAACGAGCAAAATAACCTAACAATGCACTTTAATTGAAATACTCCAGCTCTAAAAATTGTTTCCTCAGAATAGAAGAACATCAAAGCTCATGAGAAAACTCAAAAAACAAATGAGCAAAATAACCTAACAATGCGCTTTAATTGAAATACTCCAGCTCTACAAATTGTTTCCTCAGAAAAAAAGAACATCAAAGCCCATGAGAAAACTCAACAAAACAAACGAGCAAAATAACTTAACAATGCACTTTAATTGAAATACTCCAGTTCTACAAATTGTTTCCTCAGAATAGAAAAACATCAAATCCCATGAGAAAATTCAAGGAACAAATGAGCAAAATAACCTAACAATGGACATTAATTGAAATAATCCAGCTCTACAAATTGTTTCCTCAGTACTGAAGAACATCAAATCCCATGGGAAAATTCAAGAAACAAACGAGTAGAAATAACCTAGCAATGCATTTTAATTGAAATATTCTAGCTCTACAAATTGTTTCCTCGAACAGAAGAACATGAAAGTCCATGAGAAAAACTCAATAAACAAATGAGCAAAATAACTTAACAATGCACTTTAATTTAAATACTCCAGCTCTACAAATTGTTTCCTCATAACAGAAAAACATCAAAGCCCATGAGAAAAGTCAAGAAACATACGAAAAAAATAAACTAACAATGCACTTTAATTGAAATACTCCAGCTCTACAAATTGTTTCATCAGAATAGAAGAACATGAAAGCCCATGAGAAAACTCAAAAAACAAACGAGCAAAATAACCTAACAATGCACTTTAATTGAAATACTCCAACTCTACAAATTGTTTTCCTCAGAATAGAAGAACATCAAAGCCCATGAGAAAACTTATCAAACAAATGAGCAAAATAACCTAACAATGCGCTTTAATTGAAATAATCCAGCTCTACAACTTGTTTCCTTAGAACAGAAGAACATCAAAGCCCATGAGAAAATTCAAAAAATAAATGAACAAAAATAACCTAACAATGCACTTTAATTGAAATACTCCAACTCTACAAATTATTTTTTCTTTAGAACAGAAGAACATGAAAGTTCATGAGAAAATTCAAGAAACAAACGAGCAAATTAACTTAACAATGCACTTTAATTGAAATACTCTAGCTGTACAAATTGTTTCCTCATAACAAAAGAACATCAAAGCACATGAGAAAAAAGTCAAGAAACAAACGAGAAAAATATAATAACAATGCACTTTAATTGAAATACTCCAAATCTACAAATTATTTCTTCAGAAAAGAAGAACATCAAACCCATGAGAAAACTCAAAAAACAAATGAGTAAAATAACCTAACAATGCACTTTAATTGAAATACTCTAGCTCTCGGTGGGGGCCCTAGCTCGGTTAGCTAGGTTTTTACTGTTGTAGGAGGTTGGTCACAAGTTCTAGTCTCTCCCATCCCGTGGTACTGGAGGGTGTGTCACACCAGCGCCATCATTCACACTAAAAAGTTTACTAGGCACAATGCAGTTTAAAGGGGACCATGCATTACAAACCCGATTTTTGCAGTCTAAAAAAAAAAAAAACTCCAGCTCTAGAAATTTTTTGCTCAGAATAAAAGAACATCAAAGTCCATGAGAAAACTAAAAAAACAAACTAACAAAATAAACTAACAATGCACTTTAATTCAAATACTCAAGCTTTACAAATTCTTTCGTCAGAACAGAAGAGCATCAAAGCCCATGAGAAAACTCAAGAAATAAACGAGCAAAATAACCTAACAATGCACTTTAATTGAAATACTCCAGCGATACAAATTGTTTCCTCAGAACAAAAAAATATCAAATCCCATGAGAATACTCAAGAAACAAATGAGAAAAATAACCTAACAATGCACTTTAATTGAAATACTCCAACTCTACGGGCCAAATTTTTCATCCTAAAACAAAAAAAAAAACTCCAGCTCTACAAATTGTTTCCTCAAAATAGAAGAACATCAAAACCCATGAGAAATTCGAGAAAACAAATGAGCAAAATAACCTTACAATGCACTTTAATTGAAATACTCCAGCTCTAAAAATTGTTTCCTCATAACAGAAGAACATCAAAGCCTATGAGAAAACCCAAGAAAACAAACGAGCAAAAATAACCTAACAATGCACTTTAATTGAAATACTCCAGCTCTATAAATTGTTTCCTTAGAATAGAAGAACATGAAAACCCATGAGAAAAAATTCAAGAAAAAAAAATAAGCAAAATAACCTAACAATGCACTTTAATTGAAATACACCATCTCTAAAAATTGTTTCCTCATAATACAAGAACATCAAAGCACATGAGAAAACTCAAAAAATAAATGAGCAAAATAACCTAACAATGCACTTTAATTGAAATACTCTAGCTTTACAAATTCTTTCCTCAGAACAAAGGAACATCAATGCCTATGAGAAAACTCAAGAAAAACAAATGAGCAAAATAACCTAACAATGCACTTTAATTGAAATACTCCAACTTTACAAATTGTTTCGTCAGAATAGAAGAACATCAAAGCCTATGAAAAAATTGAAGAAATAAATGAGAAAAATAACCTAACAATGCACTTTAATTGAAATACTCTAGCTCTACAAATTGTTTCCTTAGAATAAAAGAACATCAAAGCCCATGAGAAAAGACAAGAAAAAAATGAGGAAAATAACTTGACAATGCACTTTAGTTGAAATACTCTAGCTCTACAAATTATTTCCTCAGAATAGAAGAACATCAAAGTCCATGAGAAAACTCAAGAAACAAACAAGCAAAATAACCTAACAATGCAGTTTAATTGAAATAATCGAGCTCTACAAATTGTTCCCTCAGAACAGAAGAATATCAAAGCCCATGAGAAAACTCAAGAAAAAAATAAAAGAGCAAAAATAACCTAACAATGCACTTTAATTGAAATACCCCTGCTTTATAACAGAAAAGAAGAACATGAAAGCCCATGATAAAAAACTCAGGAAACAAATGAGAAAAATAACCTAACAATGCACTTTAATTGAAATACTCCATCTCTAAAAATTGTTTCCTCGTAACATAAGAACATCAAAGCACATGAGAAAACTCAAAAAATAAACAAGCAAAATAACCTAACAATGCACTTTAATTGAAATACTCCAGCTCTACAAATTGTTTCCTCATAACAAAGGAACATGAATGCCTATGAGAAAACTCAAGAAACAAAAATGAGAAAAATATCCTAACAATGCACATTCATTTAAATACTCTAGCTCTACGGGCAGGGGCCCTAGCTCGGTTGGCTAAGTCTTTCCTATTGCAGAAGGCTGTTCACAAGTTCTAGTCTCCCCCGTCTCGTGGTAGTGGAGGGCATGTCACACTAGCGCCGTCGGTCAAATTAAAGAGTTTACTCCACCTCTAAAAATTATTTCCTCATAACAGAAGAACATCAAAGCACATGAGAAAACTCAAAAAATAAACAAGCAAAATAACCTAACAATGCACTTTAATTTAAATACTCCAGCTCTACATATTGTTTCCTCAGAACAAAGGAACATCAATGCCCATGAAAAAACTCAAGAAACAAATGAGCAAAGTAACCTAACAATGCACTTTAATTGAAATACTACAGCTCTAAAAATTGTTTGCTCAGAACAGAAGAACATGAAAGCCCATGAGAAAACTCAAAAAACAAACGAACAAAAATAAACCAACAATGCATTTTAATTGAAATACTCCAGCTCTAAAAATTATTTCCTCATAATAGTGGAAA
The DNA here is from genome assembly GCA_007258455.2 of Sequoia sempervirens. Lineage (NCBI taxonomy): Eukaryota > Viridiplantae > Streptophyta > Pinopsida > Cupressales > Cupressaceae > Sequoia > Sequoia sempervirens. Next base: position 131,898 of record VDFB02003663.1, on the reverse strand, counting down.
ATCAAAGCCCATCAGAAAAACTCAAGAAACAAATGAGAAAAATAACCTAACAATGCACTTTAATTGAAATAATGCAGCTCTACAAATTGTTTCCTCATAACAGAAGAAAATCAAAGCTTATCAGAAAACTCAAGAAACAAACGAGCAAAATAAACTAATAATGCAATTTAATTGAAATACTCCATCTCTACAAATTATTTCCTAAGAATTGAAGAACATCAAAGCCGATGAGAAAAATTGAAAAAATAAATGAACAAAATAACCTAACAATGCACTTTAATTGAAATACTCCAGCTCTACTAATTATTTCCTTAGAACAGAACAACATAAAAGCCCATGAGAAAACTCAAGAAAAACAAAAGAGAAAAAATAACCTAACAATGAACTTTAATTGAAATACTCCAGCTCTACAAATTGTTTCCTTAGAATAAAAAAACATCAAAGCCCATGAGAAAAATCAAGAAATAAACGAGCAAAATAAACTAACAATGCAATTTAATTGAAATACTCCAGCTCTACAAATTGTTTTCCTTAGAACAAAAGAATATCAAAGCCCATGAGAAAACTCAAGAAACAAACTAGAAAAATAACCTAACAATAAACTTTAATTGAAATACTCTAGCTCTAAAATTATTTCCTCAGAACAGATGAACATTAAAGCCTATGAGAAAAACTCAAAAAAACAAACGAGCAAAATAACCTAACAATGCACTTTAATTGAAATACTCTAGCTCTATAAATTGTTTCCTCAGAATAGAAGAACATCAAAGCCCATGAGAAAACTCAAGAAATAAATGAGCAAAATAACCTAACAATGCAATGTAATTGAAATATTCCACTCTACAAATTGTTTCCTCATAACAGAAGAACATCAAAGCCCATGAGAAAACTTAAGCAACAAACGACCAAAAATAACCTAACAATGCACTTTAATTGAAATACTCTAGCTCTACAAATTGTTTCCTTAGAACACAACAACATTAGAGCCCATGAGAAAACTCAAGAAACAAAGGAGCAAAAATAACCTAACAATGAACTTTAATTGAAATACTCTAGCTCTACAAATTGTTTCCTCAGAACAGAAGAACATTAAAGCCCATGAAAAAATTCAAAAAAACAAATGAGCAAAATAACCTAACAATGCACTTTAATTGAAATGCACTCCAACTCTACAAATTATTTCCTCATAATAGAAGAACATAATATCCCATGGGAAAACTCAAGAAATAAATGAGCAAAATAACCTAACAATGCACTATAATTGAAATATTCCACTCTACAAATTATTTCCCCAGAACAGAAGAAGATCAAAGCCCATGAGAAAACTCAAGCAACAAACGAGCAAAAATAACCTAACAATGCACTTTAATTGAAATACTCCAACTCCAAATTATTTCCTCATAATAGAAGAACATAATATCCCATGGGAAAACTCAAGAAATAAATGAGCAAAATAACCTAACAATAGACTGTAATTGAAATATTCCACTCTACAAATTGTTTCCCCAGAACAGAAGAAGATCAAAGCCCATGAGAAAACTCAAGCAACAAACGAGCAAAAATAACCTAACAATGCACTTTAATTGAAATACTCTAGCTCTACAAATTGTTTCCTCATAATAGAAGAACATCAAAGCCCATGAGAAAACTGAAGGAACAAATAAGCAAAATAACATAACAATGCACATTAATTGAAATAATCCAGCTCTACAAATTGTTTCCTTAGAACCGAAGAACATCAAAGCCCATGAGAAATCTCAAGAAACAAACGAGTAAAAATAATCTAACAATGCACTTTAATTGAAATATTCTAGCTCTACAAATTGTTTCCTCAAATAGAACAACATGAAAGCCGATGATAAAAACTCAATAAAAAAATGAGCAAAATAACCTAACAATGCACTTTAATTTAAATACTCTAGCTCTACAAATTGTTTACTCATAAAAGAAAAACATCAAAGCCCATGAGAAAACTCAAGAAACATACGAATAAAATAAACTAACAATGCACTTTAATTGAAATACTCCAGCTCCACAAATTGTTTCATCAGAACAGAAGAACATGAAAGCCCATGTTAAAACTCAAAAAACAAACGAGCAAAATAACCTAACAATGCACTTTAATTGAAATACTCCAACTCTACAAATTGTTTCCTCATAATAGAAGAACATCAAAGCACATGAGAAAACTCAATAAACAAATGAAAAAAATAACCTAACAATGCACTTTAATTGAAATACTCCAGCTCTACAAATTGTTTCCTCATAACAGAAGGACATCAAAGCCCATGAGAAAGCTCAAGAAACAAATGAGAAAAATAACCTAACAATGCACATTAATTGAAATAATCCAGCTCTACAAATTGTTTCCTCAGAACAGAAGAACATCAAAGCCCATGAGAAAACTCAACAAACAAACAAGTACAAATAACCTAGCAATGCACTTTAATTGAAATATTCTAGCTCTACAAATTGTTTCCTCGAACAGAAAAACATCAAAGCCCATGAGAAAAACTCAATAAAAAAATGAGCAGAATAACCTAACAATGCACTTTAATTTAAATACTCCAGCTCTACAAATTGTTTCCTCATAACAGAAAAATATCAAAGCCCATGAGAAAACTCAAAAAATATACGAACAAAATAAACTAACAATGCACTTTAATTGAAATACTTCAGCTCTACAAATTGTTTCATCAGAACAGAACCTGAAAGCCCATGATAAAACTCAAAAAACAAACGAGCAAAATAACCTAACAATGCACTTTAATTGAAATACTCCAACTCTACAAATTGTTTTCCTTAGAACAGAAGTACATGAAAGCCCATGAGAAAATTCAAGAAACAAATTAATAAAAATAACCTAACAATGCACTTTAATTGAAAAACTCCAGCTCTACAAATTATTTCCTAAGAACAGAAGAACATCAAAGCCCATGAGAAAACTCAAAAAACAAATGAGCAAAATAACCTAACAATGCAATTTAATTGAAATACTTCAGCTCTACGGGTGGGGGCCCTAGCTCAGTTGGATAAGTTTTTCCTGTTGCAGGAGGCTGGTCACGAGTTCTAGTCAAATTAAAAAGTTTACTAGGCATGATGCAGTTTATAGGGGACTGTGCTTTACAAAACCAATTTTTGCAGTCTAAAATAAAATTAAAAAAAACTCCAGCTCTAGAAATTGTTTCCTCAGAATAAAAGAAACATCAAAGTCCATGAGAAAACTCAAAAAAAAACTAGCAAAATAAACTAACAATGCACTTTAATTGAGATACTCCAGCTTTACAAATTGTTTCATCAGAATAGAAGAACATCAAAGCCCATGAGAAAAGTCAAGAAATAAACGAGAAAAATAACCTAACAATGCAGTTTAATTGAAATACTCCAGCTCTACAAATTTTTTCCTTAGAGTAAAAAAATATCAAATCCCATGAGAAAACTCAAGAAATAAATGAGCAAGATAACCTAACAATGCATTTTAATTGAAATACTCCAACTCTACAGGCGGGGGCCCTAGCTCAGGTGGCTAAGTCTTTCCTGTTGCAGGAGGCTGGTGATGAGTTATAGTCTCCCCCGTCTTGTGGTACCGGAGGGCGTGTTGCTCCAGCGTCGCCAGTCACGTTAAAATTTTTACCAAGCACGTTGCAGTTTATAGGGGACCGTGCTTTACAAACCCGATTTTTGCAGTCTCAAAAAAAAAAAAAGAACTCCAGCTCTACAAATTATTTCCTCAAAATAGAAGAACATCAAAACCCATGAGAAAACTCGAGAAAACAAACAAGCAAAATAACCTAACAATGCACTTTAATTGAAATACTCCAGCTCTACAAATTATTTCCTCATAACAGAAGAACATCAAAGCCTATGAGAAAACTCAAGAAACAAACAAGCAAAATAACTTGACAATGAACTTTAATTGAAATACTCTAGCTCTACAAATTGTTTCTTTAAAACTGAAGAACATCAAAGCCCATGAGAAAACTCAAGAAACAAACGAGTATAAATAACCTAGCAATGCACTTTAATTGAAATATTTTAGCTCTACAAATTGTTTCCTTGAATAGAAGAACATGAAAGCCCATGAGAAAAACTCAATAAACAAACGAGCAAAATAACCTAATAATGCAATTTAATCTAAATACTCCAGCTCTACAAATTGTTTCCTGATAACAGAAAAACATCAAACCCCATGAGAAAACTCAAGAAAAAATACGAACAAAATAAATTAACAATGCACTTTAATTGAAATACTTCAGCTCTACAAATTGTTTCATCAGAACAGAAGAACATGAAACCCCATGATAAAAATAAAAAAATAAACGAGCAAAATAACCTAACAATGCAATTTAATTGATATACTCCAACTCTACGAATTGTTTTTTTCAGAATAGAAGAACATCAAAGTCCATGAAAAAACTCACCAAACAAATGAGCAAAATAACCTAACAATGCGCTTTAATTGAAATAATCCAGCTCTACAAATTGTTTCCCTAGAATAGAAGAACATGAAAGCCCATGAGAAAATTCAAGAAAACAAATGAACAAAAATAACCTAACAATGCACTTTAATTGAAATACTCCAACTCTACAAATTATTTTTTCCTCAGAATAGAAGAAAACATGAAAGTTCATGAGAAAACTCAAGAAACAAACGAGAAAAATAACTTAACATTGCACTTTAATTGAAATACTCCAGCTGTACAAATTGTTTCCTCATAACAGAAGAATATCAAAGAACATGAGAAAACTCAAGAAACAAACGAGAAAAATAACCTAACAATGCACTTTAATTGAAATACTCCAACTCTACGGGCGGGGGCCCTAGCTCGGTTCGCTAAGTTTTTCCCGTTAAAGGAGGTTGGTCACGATTTCTAGTCTTCCCCATCCCATGCTACTGGAGGGAGTGTCCCGCCAGAGCCGTCAGTCACATTAAAAATTTTACTCGGCACGATGCAATTTACAAGGGACCCTACTTCACAAAGCTGATTTCTGCAGTGTAAAAGAAAAAATAAAAATAAAAAAAGAAACTTCAGCTCTACAAATTGTTTCCTCAGAATAAAAGAGTATCAAAGTCCATGAGAAAACTCAAAAAAAAAACTAGCAAAATAACCTAACAATGCACTTTAATTCAAATATTCCAGCTCTAAAAATTGTTTCTTCAAAACAGAACATCAAAGCCCTTGAGAAAACTCAAGAAATAAATGAGAAAAATAACCTAACAATGCACTTTAATTGAAATACTCTAGCTCTACAAATTGTTTCCTCAGACCAAAAAAATATTAAATCCTATGAGAAAACTCAAGAAACAAATGAGAAAAATAACCTAACAATGCACTATAATTGAAATACTCCAACTCTACGGGTGCGGGCCCTAGCTCGGTTGGCTGAGTCTTTCCTGTTGCAGGAGGCTGGTCATGAGTTCTAGTCTCCCCCGTCCCATGGTACCAGAGGGCTTTTCCCTCCAGCGCCGCCGGTCACATTAAAAAGTTTACTAGGCACGTTGCAGTTTATAGGGGACCATGCTTTACAAAGCCGATTTTTGTAGCCTAAAACAAACAAAAAAAAAACTCCAGCTCTACAAATTATTTCGTGAAAATAAAAGAAAATCAAAACTCATGAGAAAAACTCGAGAAAAAAAACCAGCAAAATAACCTAACAATGCACTTTAATTGAAATACTCCAGCTCTACATATTGTTTCCTCATAATAGAAGAAACATCAAAGCCTATGAGAAAACTCAGGAAACAAATGAGCAAAATAATCTAATAATGCACTTTAATTGAAATACTCTAGTTCTACAAATTGTTTCGTCAGAACAGAAGCACATTAAAGTCGATTATAAAACCCAAGAAACAAACGAGTAAAATAACCTAACAATATACTTTAATTGAAATACTCTAGCTCTACAAATTTTTTCCTTAGAACAAAAAAATATCAAAGCCCATTCAAAAATCCAAGAAACAAATGAGAAAAATAACCTAACAATGTAGTTTAATTGAAATACTCCAGCTCTACAAATTGTTTCCTCAGAACAGAAGAACATCAAAGCCCATGAGGAAATTCAAGAAACAAATGAACAAAATAACCTAACAATACACTTTAATTGAAATCCTCCAGCTGTACAAATTATTTCCTGAGAACAAAAGAACATCAATGCTAATGAGAAAAGTTAAGAAACAAACGAGAAAATTACCTAACAATGCACTTTAATTGAAATACTCGCGCTCTACAAATTGTTTCTTTAGAACAAAAAAACATCAAAGCCCATGAGAAAACTCAAGAAACAAACGAGCAAAATAACCTAACAATATAGTTTAATTGAAATACTCCAGCTCTACAAATTCTTTTCTCAGAACAGAAAAACATCAAAGCCCATGAAAAAATTCAAGAAACAAACGAGCAAAATAACCTAACAATACACTTTAATTGAAATACTTCAGCTCTACAATTTGTTTCCTGAGAACAAAAGTACATCAAAGCTCATGAGAAAACTCAAGAAACAAAAAAGAAAAATTACCTAACAATGCACTTTAATTGAAATACTCTAGCTCTACAAATTGTTTCCTCAGAATAGAAGAACATCAAAGCCCATGAGAAAACTCAAAGAACAAATGAGCAAAATAACCTAACAATGCACTTTAATTGAAATACTTAACCTCTACAAATTGTTTTCCTTAGAACATAAGAACATTAAAGCCCATGAGAAAACTCAAGCAACAAACGAGCAAAAATAATCTAACAATGCACTTTAATTGAAATAACCCAGCTCTACAAATTATTTCCTAAGAATAGAAGAACATGAAAGCCCATGAGAAAACTAAAGAAACAAACGAGAGAAATAACCTAAGAATGTACTTTAAATCAGATACTCCAGCTCTACAAATTGTTTCCTCAGAACAGAAGAACATCAAAGCCCATAAGAAAACACAAGAAAAAATGGAAAAAAATAACCTAACAATTCACTCTAATTGAAATACTCCATCTCTAAAAATTGTTTCATCAGAAGAGAAGAACATCAAAGCCCATAAGAAAACTAAATAAATGAATGAATAAAAATAACTTAACAATGCACTTTAATTGAAATACTCCAGCTCTACAAATTGTTTCCTCATAACAGAAGACCATCAAAGCCCATGAGAAAAATCAAAAAATATTTGAGCAAAATAGCATAACAATGCATTTTAATTGAAATACTCCAACTCTACAAATTGTTTCCTCATAATAGAAGAACATCAAAGGCCATGAGAAAACTCAAAAAAATAAACGGGCAAAATGACCTAACAATGCACTTTAATTGGAATACTCGAGCTCTACAAATTGTTTCTTCAAAATAGAATAACATCAAAGCCCATGAGAAAACTCGAGAAACAAATGAGCAAAATACCCTAACAATGAATTTTAATTGAAATACTCGAGCTCTAAAAATTGTTTCCTTAGAATAGAAGAACATCAAAGCCCATGAGAAAACTCAAGAAACAAATGAGCAAAATAACATAGCAATGCACTTTAATTGAAATACTCCAGCTCTACAAATTGTTTCCTTAGAATAGAAGAACGTCAAAGCCCATTAGAAAAATTAAAAAATAAATGAGCAAAATAACATAGCAATGCACTTTAATTGAAATACTCCAGCTCTACGGACGGGGGCCCTAGCTCGGTTAGTTGTCTTTCCTGTTGCAGAAGGGTGGTCACAAGTTCTAGTCTCCCTTGTCTCGTGGTAGCGGAGGGCGTGTCGCACCAGCCCCATCGGTCACATTGAAAAGTTTCCTAGGCACACTGCAATTTATAGGGGACCATGCTTTACAAACCCGATTTTTGTAGCCTAAAAAAAACTCCAGCTCTACAAATTATTTCCTCAAAACAGAAGAACATCAAAGAAAATGAGAAAAACGGAAGAAATAAACTAGCAAAATAACCTAACAATGCATTTTAATTGAAATACTCCAACTCTACAAATTGTTTCTTTAGAATAGAAGAACATCAAACCCCATGAGAAAACTCAAGAAATAAACGAGCATAATAACCTAATAATGCAGTTTAATTGAAATACTCCAGGTCTACAAATTGTTTCCTCATAACAGAAGACCATCAAAGCCCATGAGAAAACTCAAAAAAAAGAAAATGAGCAAAATAACCTAACAATGCACTTTAATTGAAATATTTCATCTCTACAAATTGTTTTCTCATAAAAGAAGAACATCAAAGCCCATGAGAGAACTCAAGAAAAAACAAATAAGAAAAATAACCTAACAATAGACTTTAATTGAAATACTCCAGCTCTAAAAAATGTTTCCTCAGAATAGAAGATCATCAAAGCCTACGAGAAAACTCAAGAAAAATAAATAAGCAAAAATAACCTAACAATGAACTTTAATTGAAATACTCCAACTCTAAAAATTGTTTCCTCAGAACAGAAAAACATCAGAGCCCATGAGAAAACTCAAAAAAATAAATGAGCAAAATAACCTAACAATGCATTTAGATTGAAATACTCCAGCTCTATGGGCAGGGGCCCTAGCTCGGTTGGCTAAGTCTTTCCTGTTAAAAGAGGCTGGTCACCAGATCTAGTCTCCGCCGTCCCGTGGTACTGGAGGGCGTGTCCCGCCAAGGCCATCGATCACAATAAAATTTTTACTAGGCGCGATGCAGTTTATAGGGGACCGTGCTTTAAAAACGTGATTTCTGTAGTCTAAAAAAATATAAATAAAAAAAAGAAACTTCAGCTCTACAAATTGTTTTCTCCGAATAAAAGAACATCAAAGTCCATGAGAAAACTCAAAAAACAAATTAGCAAAATAACCTAACAATGCACTTTAATTGAAATACTCCAGCTCTACAAATTGTTTCGTCAGAACAGAAGAACATCAAAGCCCATGAGAAAACTAAAGAAATAAATGAGAAAAATAACCTAACAATGCACTTTAATTGAAATACCCCATCTCTAAAAATTGTTTCCTTAGAACAAAAAAATATCAAATCCCATGAGAAAACTCAAGGAACAAATGAGCAAAATAACCTAACAATGAACTTTAATTGAAATACTCCAACTCTACGGGCGGGGGCCCTAGCTCAGTTGGCTAAGTCTTTCCTGTTGCAGAAGGCTAGTCATGAGTTCTAGTCTTGCCCATCCCGTGGTACCAGAGGGAATGTCCCTCAAGCGCAACCGGTCACATTAAAAAGTTTACCAGGCACGTTGCAAGTTATAGGGGACCGTGCTTTACAAACCCTATTTTTGAAGCTTAAAAAAAAAAAAAAAAACTTCAGCTCTAAAAATTGTTTACTCAAAATAGAAGAAAATCAAAACCCATGAGAAAACTCGAGTAAAAACAAACGAGAAAAATAACCTAACAATGCACTTTAATTTAAATACTCTAGCTCTACAAATTGTTTCCTCATAACAGAAAAACATCAAAGCCTATGAGAAAACTCAAGAAACAAATGAGCAAAATAACCTAACAATGAATTTTAATTGAAATACTCGAGCTCTAAAAATTGTTTCCTTAGAACAGAAGAACATCAAAGCCCATGAGAAAACTCAAGAAACAAATGAGCAAAATAACATAGCAATGCACTTTAATTGAAATACTCCAGCTCTACAAATTGTTTCCTCAGAACAGAAAAACGTCTAAGCCCATGATAAAAATGAAAAAATAAATGAGCAAAATAACATAACAATGCACTTTAATTGAAATACTCCAGCTCTACGGGCGGGGGCCCTTGCTCGGTTGGCTATGTCTTTCCTGTTGTAGAAGGATGGTCATGAGTTCTAGTCTCCCCCATCTCGTGGTAGCGGAGGGCATGTCACACTAGCTCCATCGGTCACATTACAAAGTTTACTAGGCACGCTGCAATTTATAGGGGACCGTGCTTTACAAACCCGATTTCTGCAGCCTAAAAGAAATAGAAAAAAAAAAAACTCCAGCTCTATAAATTGTTTCCTCAAAACAGAACAACATCAAATAAAATAAGAAAAACGGAAGAAATAAACTAGCAAAATAACCTAACAATGCACTTTAATTGAAATACTCCAACTCTACAAATTGTTTTCTTTAGAATAAAAGAACATCAAAGCCCATGAGAAAAACTCAAGAAATAAACGAGCATAATAACCTAACAATGCAGTTTAATTGAAATACTCCAGCTCTACAAATTGTTTCCTCATAATAGAAGACCATCAAAGCCCATGAGAAAACTCAAAAAAAAAAGAGAGCAAAATAACCTAACAATGCACTTTAATTGAAATATTCCAGCTCTACAAATTGTTTTCTTAGAACAGAAGAACATCAAAGCCCATAAAAAAACTCAAGAAACAAATGAGAAAAATAACCTAACAATGGACTTTAATTGAAATACTTCAGCTCAAAAAAATCTTTCCTCGGAATAGAAGATCATCAAAGCCTATGAGAAAACTCAACAAAAAAAAAAAAGCAAAAATAACCTAACAATGAACTTTAATTGAAATACTCTAACTCTAAAAATTGTTTCCTCAGAACGGAAAAACATCAGAGCCCATGAAAAAACTCAAAAAAACAAATGAGAAAAATAACCTAACAATGCACTTTAATTGAAATACCCCAGCTCTAAAAATTGTTTCCTTAGAACAAAATAATATCAAATCCCATGAGAAAACTCAAGAAACAAATGAGCAAAATAACCTAACAATGAACTTTAATTGAAATACTCCAACTCTATGGGTGGGGGCCCTAGCTCAGTTGGCTAAGTCTTTCCTATTGCAGGAGGTTGGTCATGAGTTCTAGTCTCGCCCATCCCATGGTACAAGAGGGCATGTCCCTCCAGCGCCGCCGGTCACGTTAAAATTTTTACCAAGGACGTTGCAATTTATAGGGGACCGTGCTTTACAAACCCGATTTTTGAAGCCTCAAAAAAAAACTTCAGCTCTACAAATTGTTTCCTCAAAATAGAAGAAAAATCAAAACCCATGAGAAAACTCGATAAAAAACAAACGAGCAAAATAACCCAACAATGCACTTTAATTTAAATACTCTAGCTCTACAAATTGTTTCCTCGGAATAGAAGCACATCAAAGCCGATGAGAAAACCCAAGAAACAAATGAGCAAAATAACCTAACAATGCACTTTAATTGAAATACTCCAGCTCTACAAATTATTTCCTCATAATAGAAGAACATCAAAGCCAATGAGAAAAATCAAAGAACAAATGAGCAAAATAACCTAACAATGTACATTAATTGAAATAATTCAGCTCTACAAATTGTTTCCTTAGAACCAAAGAACATCAAAGCCCATGAGAAAACTCAAAAAACAAACGAGTAAAAATAACCTAGCGATGCACTTTAATTGAAATACTCCAACACTACAAATTGTTTCTTTAGAATAGAAGAACATAAAAACTCATGAGAAAAACTCAACAAACAAATGAGCAAAATAACCTAACAATGCACTTTAATTGAAATAATCCAGCTCTACAAAATGTTTCCTTAGAACAGAAGAACATCAAAGCCCATGAGAAAATTTAACAAAAAAATGAGAAAAAATAACCTAACAATGCAATTTAATTGAAATACTCCAACTTTACAAATTATTTTTTCCTCAGAACAAAAGAACATGAAAGTTCATGAGAAAACTCAAGAAACAAATGACCAAAATAACTTAACAATGCACTTTAATTGAAATACTCCAGCTATACAAATTGTTTCCTTATAATAGAAGAACATCAAAGCACATGAGAAAACTCAAGAAACAAACGAGAAAAATAACCTAACAATGTACTTTAATTTAAATACTCCAACTCTACAAGCGAGGGCCCTAGCTCGGTTGGCTAAGGCTTTCCTGTTAAAAGAGGCTGGTCACGAGTTCTAGTCTCCCCCATCCCGTGCTACTGAAGGGCGTGTCCCGCCAGCGCCGTCGGTCACATTAAAAATTTTACTAGGCATGATGCAATTTATAGGGGACCCTCCTTTACAAAGCCGATTTCTGCAGTGTAAAAGAAAAAAAAAAAACTTTAGCTCTACAAAATGTTTCCTCAGAAAAAAAGAGCATCAAAGTCCATGAGAAAACTCAAAAAACAAACTAGCAAAATAAACTAACAATGCACTTTAATTGAAATACTCCAGCTCTAAAAATTATTTCGTCAGAATAGAAGAACATCAAAGCCCTTGAGAAAAACTCAAGAAATAAACGAGCAAAATAACCTAACAATGCACTTTAATTGAAATACTCCAACTCTAAAAAATTATTTCCTCAGAACAAAAAAATATCAAATCCCATGAGAAAACTCAAGCAACAAATGAGCAAAATAACCTAACAATGCACTATAATTGAAATACTCCAACTCTACAGGTGCGGGCCCTAGCTCGGTTGGCTGAGTCTTTCCTATTGCAGGAGGCTGGTCACGAGCTTTAGTCTGCCCCGTCCCGTGGTACCAAAGGGCGTGTCCCTCCAGCACCGCTAGTCACGTTAAAAAGTTTACGAGGTACATTGCAGTTTATAGGGGACCGTGCTTTACAAACCTAATTTTTGCAGTCTAAAAAAAAAAAAACTCTAGATCTACATATTGTTTCCTCAAAATAGAAGAAAATCAAAACCCATGAGAAAAATTGAGAAAACAAACGAGCAAAATAACTTAACAATGCACTTTAATTGAAATACTCCAGCTCTACAAATTGTTTTCCTCGTAACAGAAGAACATCAAATCTTATGAGAAAAAACTCTAGAAACAAATGAGACAAATAATCTAATAATTCTCTTTAATTGAAATACTTCAGCTCTACAAATTATTTCCTCAGAACAGAAGCACATTAAAGTCGATGAGAAAACTCAAAAAACAAATGAGCAAAATAACCTAATAATGGACTTTAATTGAAATAATCCATCTCTACAAATTGTTTTCCTTAGAACAAAAGAACATCAAAGCCCATGAGAAAACTCAAGAAAACAAATGAGAAAAATAACGTAACAATCAAATTTAATTGAAATACTCCAACTGTATAAATTATTTTCCTTAGAAGAGAAGAACATCAAAGCCCATGAGAAAATTCAAGAAAAAAATGAGCAAAATAACCTAACAATACACTTTAATTGAAATACACCAGCTCTACAAATTATTTCCTTAGAACAGAAGAACATCAAATCCCATGAGAAAATTCAAGAAATAAACGAGCAAAATAACCTAACAATACACTTTAATTGAAATACACCAGCTCTACAAATTGTTTTCTCAGAATAGAAGAACATCAAATCCCATGAGAAAATTCAAGAAACAAACGAGCAAAATAACCTAAAAATACACTTTAATTGAAATACTCCAGCTCTACAAATTGTTTCCTAAGAACAAAAGTACATCAAAGCTCATGAGAAAACTCAAAAAAACAAATGAGAAAAATTACCTAACAATGCACTTTAATTGAAATACTCCAGCTCTACAATTTTTTTCCTCAGAATAGAAGAACATCAAAGCCCATGAGAAAACTGAAGAAACAAATGAGCAAAATAATCAAACAATGCACTTTAATTGAAATAATCTAGCTCTACAAATTGTTTCCTTAGAACAGAGGAACATTAAAGCCCATGAGAAAACTCAAGTAACAAACGAGCAAAAATAACCTAACAATGCAATTTAATTGAAATACCCCAGCTCTAGAAATTGTTTCCTCAGAATAGAAGAACATAAAAGCCAAAGAGAAAACTTAGGAAACAAACGAGCAAAATAACGTAAAAATGCACTTTAATTGAAATACTTCAGCTCTACAAATTATTTCCTCATAACAGAAGAACATCAAAGCCCATAAGAAAACACAAGAAAACAAATGATAAAAATAACCTAACAATTCACTTGAATTGAAAGACTCCAGCTCTACAAATTGTTTCATTGGAACAGAAGAACATCAAAGCCCATAAGAAAAATTAAGAAATGAATGAGCAAAAATAACCTAACAATGCAGTTGAATTGAAATACTCCAGCTCTACAAATTATTTCCTCATAACAGAAGACCATCAAAGCCCATGAGAAAACTCAAAAAATAAACAAGCAAAATAACGTAACAATGCATTTTAATTGAAATACTCCAAATCTACAAAATTTTTCCTCATAATAGAAGAACATCGAAGGCCATGAGAAAACTCTAAAAACAAACGAGCAAAATGACCTAAGAATGCACTTTAATTGGAATACTCCAGCTCTACAAATTATTTTTTTTAAAATAGAAGAACATCAAAGCCCATGAGAAAACTCAAGAAAGAAATGAGCAAAATAACCTAACAATGAATTTTAATTGAAATAATCGAGCTCTAAGAATTGTTTCTTTAGAACAGAAGAACATTAAAGCCCATGAGAAAACTCAAGAAACAAATGAGCAAAATAACATAGCACTGCATTTTAATTGAAATACTTCAGCTCTACAAATTGTTTCCTCAGAACAGAAGAACGTCAAAGCCCATGAGAAAAATGAAAAAATATATGAGAAAAATAACATAGCAATGCACTTTAATTGAAATACTCCAGCTGTACGGGCGGGGGCCCTAGCTCGGTTGGCTATGTCTTTCCTGTTGCAGGAGGCTGGTCATGAGTTCTAGTCTCCTCCGTCTCGTGGTAGCGGAGGGCATGTTGCACCAGCGCCGTCGGTCACATTAAAAAGTTTACTAGGTATGCCGCAATTTATAGGGGACCGTGCTTTACAAACCTGATTTCTGCAGCCTAAAAGGAAAAAAAAAAAAAAACTCCAGCTCTACAAATTGTTTCCTCAAAATAGAAGAACATCAAAGCAAATGAGAAAACGCAAGAAATAAACTAGAAAAATAACCTAACAATACACTTTAATTGAAATACTCCAACTCTACAACTTTTATCCTTAGAATAGAAGAACATCAAAGCCCATGAGAAAACTCAAAAAATAATCGAGCATAATAACCTAGCAATTCACTTTAATTTAAATACTCCAGCTCTACAAATTGTTTCCTCATAATAGAAGACCATCAAAGCCCATGAAAAAACTCAAAAAAAAAGAGAAAAATAACCTAAGAATGCACTTTAATTGAAATAATACAGCTCTACAAATTGTTTCCTCAGAACAGAAGAAAATCAAAGCCCATGAGAAAACTCAAAAAACAAATGAGAAAAATAACCTAACAATGCACTTTAATTCAAATACTTCAGCTCTAAAAAATGTTTCCTCAGAATAGAAGATCATCAAAGCCCACGAGAAAACTCAAGAAACAAATAAGCAAAAATAACCTAACAATGAACTTTAATTGAAATACTCCAGCTCTAAAAATTGTTTCCTCAGAATAGAAGAACATCAAAGCCCATGAGAAAACTCAAAAAAAGAAATGAGAAAAATAACGTGACAATGCATTTTAATTGAAATACTCCAGCTCTATGGGCAGGGGCCCTAGCTCGGTTGGCTAATTCTTTCCTGTTAAAGGAGGTTGGTCACGAGTTCTAGTCTCCTCCGTCCCGTGGTACTGGAGTGCGTGTCCCGCGAGGGCCGTCGGTCAAATTAAAAAGTTTACTAGGCATGATGCAGTTTATAGGGGACCGTGCTTTACAAACCCAATTTCTGCAGTCTAAAAGAAAAAAATAATATGAAACTTCAGCTCTACAAATTGTTTCCTCACAATAAAAGAGCATCAAAGTCCATCAGAAAAATCAAAAAACAAATTAGCAAAATAACCTAACAATGCACTTTAATTGAAATACTTCAGCTCTAAAAATTGTTTCATCAGAACAGAAGAACATCAAAGCCCATGAGAAAACTGAAGAAAGAAACAAGCAAAATAAGCTAACAATGCACTTTAATTGAAATACTCCAGCTCTAAAAATTGTTTCCTCAAAAAAAAAAATCAAATCCCATGAGAAAACTCAAGCAACAAATGAGCAAAATAACCTAACAATGCACTTTAATTGAAATACTCCAACTCTACGGGTGAGGGGCCTAGCTCGGCTGGCTCAGTCTTTTCCTCTTGCAGGAGGCTGGTCACGAGTTCTAGTCTCCCCCATCCCGTAGTACCGGAGGGCATGTCCCTCTAGCACCGATGGTCATGTTAAAATGTTTACTAGGCATGTTGCAATTTATAGGGGACCGTGCTTTACAAACCTAGTTTTTGTAGCCTTAAAAAAAAAAAAAACTCCAGCTCTAAAAATTGTTTTCCTCAAAATAGTAGAATATCAAAACCCGTGAGAAAACTCGAGAAAACAAACGAGCAAAATAACCTAACAATGCACTTTAATTGAAATACTCTAGCTCTACAAATTGTTACCTCATAACAGAAGAACATCAAAGCCTATGAGAAAACTCAAGAAACAAATGAGAAAAATAATCTAATAATCCACTTTAATTGAAATACTCTAGCTCTACAAATTGTTTCCTTAGAATAGAAGAATATCAAAGCGCATGAGAAAACTCAAAGAACAAACTAGAAAAATAACCTAACAATGCACTTTAATTGAAATACTGTAGCTCTAAAAATTGTTTCCTCGAAACATAAGCACATCAAAGCCAATGAGAAAACACAAGAAACAAACGAGTAAAATAACTTAACAATACACTTTAATTGAAATACTCCAGCTCTACAAATTGTTTCCTTAGAATAGAAGACCATCAAAACCCATGAGAAAATTCAAAGAACAAACGAGAAAAATAACCTAACAATGCACTTTAATTGAAATACTTCAGCTCTACAAATTGTTACTCAGAACAAAATAATATCAAAGACTATGCAAAAAGTCAGGAAAAAACAAATGAGCAAAATAACCAAAACAATGCACTTTAATTGAAATAATTCAGCTTTACAAATTGTTTCCTTAGAATAGAAGTATATTAAAGGCCATGAGAAAAAAACTCAAACGAAAAATGAGCAAAAATAACCTAAGAATGCACTTTAAAATAAATAGCCAGCTCTACAAATTATTTCCTCAAAATAGAAGAACATCAAAGCCCATGAGAAAACTCAAGAAACAAATGAGCAAAATAACCTAGCAATGCACTTTAATTGAAATACTCCAGGTCTACAAATTGTTACCTCAGAACAAAAAAATATCAAGACCCATAAGAAAACTCAAGAAACAAATGAACGAAATAACCTAACAATTCACTTTAATTGAAATACTCCAGCTCTACAAATTGTTTCATCAGAACAGAAAAACATCAAAGCCCATAAGAAAAACTTAAGAAATAAATGAGCAAAAATAACCTAACAATGCACTTTAATTGAAATACTCCAACTCTACAAATTATTTCCTCATAACAGAAGACCATCGAAGCCCATGAGAAAACTCAAAAAATATACAAGCAAAATAGCCTAACAATGCATTTTAATTGAAACACTCCAGCTCTACAAATTATTTCCTCATAATAGAAGAACATCAAAGGCCATAAGAAAACTCAAAAAAAAAAGAGCAAAATGACCTAACAATGCATTTTAATTGGAATACTCCAGCTATAAAAATTGTTTCTTCAAAATAGAAGAACATCAAATCCAATGAGAAAACTCAAGAAACAAATGAGCAAAATAAAATAACAATGCACTTTAATTGAAATACTTCAGCTCTACAAATTGTTTTCTCAGAACAGAAGAACGTCAAAGCCCATGAAAAAAATAAAAAAATAAATGAGCAAAATAACATAACAATGCACTTTAATTGAAATACTCTAGCTCTAAGGGCGGGGGCCCTAGCTCGGTTGGCTAAGTCTTTCCTGTTGCAGGAGGCTAGTCACAAGTTCTAGTCTCCTTCGTCTCGTGGTAGCAGAGGGCGTGTCACACCAGCGCTGTCGGTCACATTAAAAAGTTTATTAGGCACAATGCAGTTTATAGGGGACTGTGCTTTACAAACCCGATTTCTGCTGCCTAACAAAAAAAAAAACGTCAGCTCTACAAATTGTTTTCTCAAAACAGAAGAACATCAAAGCAAATGAGAAAACACAAGATATAAACTAGCAAAATAACCTAACAATGCACTTTAATTGAAATTCTCCAACTCTACAAATTGTTTCCTTACAATAGAAGAACATCGAAGCCCATGAGAAAACTCAAGAAATAAATGAGCATAATAACCTAACAATGCACTTTAATTGAAATAATCCAGCTGTACAATTTTATTTCCTAAGAACAGAAGAACATCAAAGCCCACAAAAAAACTCAAGAAAAATAAACGAGCAAAAATAACCTAATAATGCACTTTAACTAAAATACTCCAGCTCTACAAATTCTTTCCTCAAAAAATAAGAAACATCAAAGCCCATGAGAAAACTCAAAAAAAAAAAAAGAGCAAAATAACCTAACAATGCACTTTAATTGAAATATCTAGCTCTACAAATTGTTTCTTAAGAACAGAACAACATCAAAGCCCATGAGAAAACTCAAGAAACAAATGAAAAAATTAACCTAACAATGCAATTTAATTGAAATACTCCAGCTCTAAAAAATATTTCCTCAGAATAGAAGATCATCAAAGCCCATGAGAAAAACTCAAAAAACAAATAAACAAAAATAACCTAACAACAAACTTTAATTGAAATACTCTAGCTCTAAAAATTGTTTCTTCGAATAGAAGAACATCAAAGCCCATGAGAAAAACTCAATAAACAAACGAGCAGAATAACCTAACAATGCACTTTAATTTAAATACTTCAGCTCTACAAATTGTTTTCTCATAACAGAAAAACATCAAAGCCCATGACAAAACTCAAAAAATATATGAACAAAATAAACTAACAATGCACTTTAATTGAAATACTCCAGCTCTACAAATTGTTTCATCAGAACAGAACCTGAAAGCCCATGATAAAACTCAAAAAATAAACGAGCAAAATAACCTAACAATGCACTTTAATTGAAATACTCCAACTCTACAAATTATTTTCCTTATAATAGAAGAACATCAAAGCCCATGAGAAAACTCAACAAACAGATGAGCAAAATAACCTAACAATGCACTTTAATTGAAATAATCTAGCTCTACAAATTGTTTCCTTAGAACAAAAGTACATGAAAGCCCATGAGAAAATTTAAGAAATAAATTAACAAAAATAACCTAACAATGCACTTTAATTGAAATACTCCAGCTCTACAAATTGTTTCCTAAGAACAGAAGAACATCAAAGCCCATTAGAAAACTCAAAAAATAAATGAACAAAATAACCTAACAATGCAATTTAATTGAAATACTCCAGCTCTACGGGTGGGGGCCCTAGCTCAGTTGGATAAGTTTTTCCTGTTGCAGGAGGCTGGTCACGAGTTCTAGTCTCTCCCGTCCCGTGGTACTAGAAGGTGTGTCGCGCCAGCACCGTCGGTCAAATTAAAAAGTTTACTAGCCATGATGCAGTTTATAGGGGACCGTGCGTTACAAACCCAATTTTTGAAGTCTATAAAAAAAAAAAAAACTCTAGCTCTACAAATTGTTTCCTCAGAATAGAAGAACATCAAAGCCCATTAGAAAACTTAAAGAACAAACGAGAAAAATAACCTAACAATGTACTTTAATTGAAATCTTTCAGCTCTACAAATTGTTTCCTCAAAATAGAAGAACATCAAAGCCCATAAGAAAACATAAGAAACAAATGAGCAAAATAACCAAATAATGCAATTTAATTGAAATAATCCAGCTCTACAAATTGTTTCCTTAGAACAGAAGAACATTAAAGCCCATGAGAAAACTCAAGCAACAAATGAGAAAAAATAACCTATCAATGCACTTTAATTGAAATACCCCAGCTCTAGAAATTGTTTTCCTCAGAATAGAAGAACATCAAAGCCCATGAGAAAACTCAAAAAATAAACGAGCAAAATAATGTAAAAATGCACATTAATTGTAATACTCCAGCTCTACAAATTGTTTCCTCATAATAGAAGAACATCAAAGCCCATAAGAAAACACAAGAAACAAATGAACAAAATAACCTAACAATTCACTTGAATTGAAATACTTCAGCTCTACAAATTGTTTCATCAGAACAGAAGAACATCAAAGCTGATAAGAAAAACTAAAGAAATGAATGAGTAAAAATAACCTAACAATGCACTTTAATTGAAATACTCCAGCTTTACAAATTGTTTCCTCATAACAGAAGACCATCAAAGCCCATGAGAAAAATCAAAAAATAAATGAGCAAAATAACCTAACAATGCATTTTAATTGAAATACTTCAGCTCTACAAATTGTTTCCTCATAATAGAAGAACATCAAAGGCCATGAGTAAACTCAAAAAACAAACGAGCAAAATGACCTAACAATGCACTTTAATTGGAATACTCCAGCTCTACAAATTGTTTCTTCAAAATAGAAGAACATCAAAGGCCATGATAAAACTCAAAAAAAAAATTAGCAAAATAAACTAACAATGAATTTTAATTGAAATACTTGAGTTCTAAAAATTGTTTCCTTAGAACAGAAGAACATCAAAGCCCATGAGAAAACTCAAGAAACAAATGAGCAAAATAACATAGCAATGCACTTTAACTGAAATACTCCAGCTCTACAAATTGTTTCCTCAGAACAGAAGAACGTCAAAGCCCATGATAAAACTGAAAAAATAAATGAGCAAAATAACATAACAATGCACTTTAATTGAAATAGTCCAGCTCTACGGGCGGGGGCCCTAGCTCGGTTGGCTATGTCTTTCCTGTTGCAGAAGGCTAGTCACGAGTTCTAGTCTCCCCTATCTTGTGGTAGCGGAGGGCGTGTCACACCAGCTCCATCAGTCACATTAAAAATTTTACTAGGCACGCTACAATTTATAGGGGACGATGCTTTACAAACCTGATTTCTGTAGCCTAAAAAAAAAACTCCAGCTCTAAAAATTATTTCTTGAAAACAGAAGAACATCATTGAAAATGAGAAAAACGGAAGAAATAAACTAACAAAATAACCTAACAATGCACTTTAATTGAAATACAACAACTCTACAAATTGTTTCCTTAGAATAGAAGAACATCGAAGCCCATGAGAAAACTCAAGAAATAAACGAGCATAATAACCTAACAATGCAATTTAATTGAAATATTCTAGCTCTACAAATTGTTTCCTCATAACAGAAGACCATCAAAGCCCACGAGAAAACTCACAAAAAAAAAAAAGCAAAATAACCTAACAATGTACTTTAATTGAAATATTTCAGCTCTACAAATTGTTTCCTCAGAAAAGAAGAACATCAAAGCCCATGAGAAAACTCAAGAAACAAATGAGAAAAATAACCTAACAATGGACTTTAATTGAAATACTCCAGCTCTAAAAAATGTTTTCCTCAGAATAAAAGATCATCAAAGCGCACGAGAAAACTCAAAAAAAACAAATAAGCAAAAATAACCTAACAATGAACTTTAGTTGAAATAATCCAGCTCTAAAAATTGTTTCCTCGGAGCAGAGAAACATCAGAGCCCATGAGAAAACTCAAAAAAACAAATGAGCAAAATAACCTAACAATGCATTTAAATTGAAATACTCTAGCTCTACGGGCAGGGGCTCTAGCTCGGTTGGCTAAGTCTTTCCTGTTAAAGGAGGCTGGTCACAAGTTCTAGTCTCCACCGTCCCGTGGTACTGTAGGGCGTGTCCCTCCAGGGTCGTCGATCATATTAAAAATTTTACTAGGAACGATGCAGTTTATAGGGGACCATGCTTTACAAACCCGATTTCTGCAGTCTAAAAAAATATAAATAAAAAAAAAGAAACTTCAGCTCTACAAATTGTTTCCTCTGAATAAAAGAACATCAAAGTCCATGAAAAAACTCAAAAAACAAATTAGCAAAATAACCTAACAATGCACTTTAATTGAAATACTCCAGCTCTACAAATTGTTTCGTCAGAAAATAAGAATATCAAAGCCCATGAGAAAACTGAAGAAATAAATGAGCAAAATAACCTAACAATGCACTTTAATTGAAATACCCCATCTCTAAAAATTGTTTACTTAGAACAAAAAAAAAACTCCAGCTCTACAAATTGTTTCCTCAAAATAGAAGAAAATCAAAACCCATGACAAAACATGAGAAAAAACAAACGAGCAAAATGACCTAACAATGCACTTTAATTGGAATACTCCAACTCTACAAATTGTTTCTTCAAAATAGAAGAACATCAAAGCCCATGAGAAAACTCAAGAAAGAAATTAGCAAAATAACCTAACAATGAATTTTAATTGAAATACTCGAGCTCTCAAAACAGAAGAACATCAAAGAAAATGAGAAAAACGCGCATAATAACCGAGCATAATAACCTAACAATGCACTTTAATTGAAATACTCTAGTTCTACAAATTGTTTCTTCATAACAAAAGACTATCAAAGCCCATGAGAAAACTCAAAAAATAAAATAAGCAAAATAACCTAACAATGCACTTTAATTGAAATATTCCACTTACAAATTGTTTCCTCGACAAGAAGAACATCAAAGCCCATCAGAAAATTCAAGAAAACAAATGAAAAAAATAACCTAACAATAGACTTTAATTGAAATACTCTAGCTCTAAAAAATGTTTCCTCAAAATAGAAGATCATCAAAGCCCATGAGAAAACTCAAGAAAAAACAAATAAGCAAAATAACCTAACAATGAACTTTAATTGAAATACTCTAGCTCTAAAAATTGTTTCCTCAGAACAAAAAACATGAGCCCATGAAAACTCAAAAAATAAATGAGCAAAATAACCTAACAATGCACTTTAATTGAAATACCCCAGCTCTAAAAATTGTTTCCCTCAAACAAAAATATCAAATCCGATGAGAAAACTCAAGAAACAAATGAGCAAAATAACCGAACAATGAACTTTAATTGAAATACTCCAACTCTACGGGTGGGGGCCCTATCACAGTTGGCTAAGTCTTTCCTATTGCAGGAGGCTGGTCATGAGTTCTAGTCTCGCCCATCTCGTGGTAGCAGAGGGCATGTCCCTCCAGTGCCGCCGGTCACGTTAAAAAGTTTACCATGCATGTTGCAATTTATAGGGGACAGTGCTTTACAAACCCGATTTTTGAAGCCTAAAAAAAAAAACTCCAAATTTCTACAAATTGTTTCTTCAAAATAGAGGAAAAATCAAAACCCATGTGAAAACTCGAGAAAAAAACAAACAAGCAAAATAACCTAACAATGCACTTTAATTTAAATACTCTAGCTCTACAAATTGTTTCCTCATAACAGAAGAACATCAAAGCCTATGAGAAAACTCAAGAAACAAATGAGCAAAATAATCTAATAATGCACTTTAATTGAAACTCCAGCTCTACAAATTGTTTCCTCAGAATAGAAGAATATTAAAGCCCATAAAAAAAATTCAAGAAAACAAACAAGCAAAATAACCTAACAGTGCACTTTAATTGAAATACTGCAGCTCTACAAATTGTTTCCTCAGAACAGAAGCACATCAAAGCCGATGAGAAAACCCAAGAAACAAACGAGCAAAATAACCTAACAATGCACTTTAATTGAAATACTCCAGCTCTACAAATTGTTTCCTCATAATAGAAGAACATTAAAGCCAATGAGAAAACTCAAAGAACAAATGAGCAAAATAACCTAACAATGCACATTAATTCAAATAATCTAGCTCTACAAATTGTTTCCTCATAACCAAAGAATATCAAAGCCCATGAGAAAACTCAAAAAACAAACGAGTAAAAATAACCTAGCGATGCACTTTAATTGAAATACTCCAACTCTACAAATTGTTTTCTTTAGAATAGAAGAACATAAAAACTCATGAGAAAACTCAACAAACAAATGAGCAAAATAACCTAACAATGCACTTTAATTGAAATAATCCAACTCTACAAAATGTTTCCTTAGAACAGAAGAACATCAAAGCCCATGAGAAAATTTAACAAACAAATGAAAAAAAATAACCTAACAATGCACTTTAATTGAAATACTCCAACTCTACAAATTGTTTTTTCCTTAGAACAAAAAACATGAAAGTTCATGAGAAAACTCAAGAAAAAAAATGACCAAAATAACTTAACAATGCACTTTAATTGAAATACTCCAGCTATACAAATTGTTTCCTCATAATAGAAGAACATCAAAGCACATGAGAAAACTCAAGAAACAAACGAGAAAAATAACCTAACAATGTACTTTAATTGAAATACTCCAACTCTACGAGCGGGTGCCCTTGCTCGGTTGGCTAAGGCTTTCCTGTTAAAAAAGGTTGGTCACGAGTTCTAGTCTCCCCCGTCCCGTGCTACTGAAGTGCGTGTCCCGCCAGCACCATCGGTCACATTAAAAATTTTACTAGGCACGATGCAATTTATAGGCGACCCTCCCTTACAAAGCTGATTTCTGCAGTGTAAAAGAAAAAAAAAAAAAAAACTTTAGGTCTACAAAACGTTTCCTCAGAAAAAAAGAGCATCAAAGTCCATGCGAAAACTCAAAACAAAAACTAGCAAAATAACCTAACAATGCACTTTAATTGAAATACTCCAACTCTAAAAATTGTTTCGTCAGAACAGAAGAACATCAAAGCCCTTGAGAAAAACTCAATAAAATAAACGAGCAAAATAACCTAACAATGCACTTTAATTGAAATACTCCAGCTCTAAAAAATTGTTTCTTCAGAACAAAAAAATATCAAATCCCATGAGAAAACTCAAGAAACAAATGAGAAAAATAACCTAACAATGCACTATAATTGAAATACTCCAACTCTACGGGTGCGGGCCCTAGTTCGGTTGGCTGAGTCTTTCCTATTGCAGGAGGCTGGTCATGAGCTCTAGTCTCCCCCGTCCCGTGGTACTGGAGGGCGTTTCCCTCCAGCGCCGCCGGTCACGTTAAAAAGTTTACGAGGCACATTGCAGTTTATAGGGGACCGTGCTTTACAAACCCAATTTTTTCAGCCTAAAACAAAAAAAAAAACTCTAGCTCTACATATTGTTTCCTCAAAATAGAAGAAAATCAAAACCCACGAGAAAACTCGAGAAAAAAAAACGAGCAAAATAACCTAACAATGCACTTTAATTGAAATACTCCAGCTCTACAAATTGTTTCCTCATAATAGAAGAACATCAAAGCCTATGAGAAAACTCTAGAAACAAATGAGACAAATAATCCAATAATGCACTTTAATTGAAATACTTCAGCTCTACAAATTGTTTCCTCAGAACAAAAGCACATTAAAGTCGACGAGAAAACCCAAGAAACAAACAAGCAAAATAACCTAACAATGCACTTTAATTGAAATACTCCAGCTCTACAAATTGTTTCCTTAGAACAAAAAAATAGCAAAGCCCATGAGAAAAATCAATAAAACAAATTAGAAAAATAATGTAACAATCAAATTTAATTGAAATACTCCAGCTGTACAAATTATTTCCTAAGAACAGAAGAACATCAAAGCCCATGAGAAAATTCAAAAAACAAACGAGCAAAATAACCTAACAATACACTTTAATTGAAATAATCCAGCTCTACAAATTGTTTCCTTAGAACAGAAGAACATCAAAGCCCATGAGAAAATTCAAGAAACAAACGAGCAAAATAACCTAACAATACACTTTAATTGAAATACTCCAGGTCTAAAAATTGTTTCCTAAAAACAAAAGAACATCAAAGCTCATGAGAAAACTCAAAAAAACAAACGAGAAAAATTACCTAACAATGCACTTTAATTGAAATACTCCAGCTCTACAATTTTCTTCCTCAGAATAGAAGAACATCAAAGCCCATGAGAAAACTCAAAGAACAAACGAGCAAAATAACCTAACAATGCACTTTAATTGAAATATTTTAGCTCTACAAATTGTTTCCTCAGAATAGAAGAACATCAAAGCCCATGAGAAAAACTGAAGAAACAAATGAACAAAATAATCAAACAATGCACTTTAATTGAAATAATCCAGCTCTAAAAATTGTTTCCTTAGAACAGAAGAACATTAAAGCCCATGAGAAAACTCAAGCAACAAACAAACAAAAATAATCTAACAATGCACTTTAATTGAAATACCCCAGCTCTAGAAATTGTTTCCTCAAAATAGAAGAACATCAAAGCCAAAGAGAAAACTTAGGAAACAAACGAGCAAAATAACGTAACAATGCACTTTAATTGAAATACTTCAGCTCTACAAATAATTTCCTTATAACAGAAGAACATCAAAGCCCATAAGAAAGCACAAGCAACAAATGAACAAAATAACCTAACAATTCATTTGAATTGAAATACTACAGCTCTACAAATTGTTTCATCGGAATAGAAGAACAACAAAGCCCATAAGAAAACTCAAGAAATAAATGAGCAAAAATAACCTAACAATGCACTTTAATTGAAATACTCCGGCTCTACAAATTGTTTCCTGATAACAGAAGACCATCAAAGCCCATGAAAAAACTCAAAAAAGAAATCAGCAAAATAACCTAACAATGCATTTTAATTGAAATACTCCAACTCTACAAATTGTTTCCTCATAATAGAAGAACACCGAAGGCCATGAGAAAACTCTAAAAACAAACGAGCAAAATGACCTAACAATGCACTTTAATTGGAATACTCCAGCTCTACAAATTGTTTCTTCAAAATAGAAGAACATCAAAGCCTATGAGAAAACTCAAAAAATAGAAATGAGCAAAATAGCCTAACAATGAATTTTAATTTAAATACTCGAGCTCTCAAAATTATTTCCTTAGAACAGAAGAACATCAAAGCCCAGGAGAAAACTCAAGAAACAAATGAGCAAAATAACATAGCAATGCACTTTAATTGAAATACTCCAGCTCTACAAATTATTTGTTCAGAACAGAAGAACGTGAAAGCCCATGAAAAAAATTAAAAAATAAATGAGCAACATAACATAGCAATGCACTTTAATTGAAATACTCCAGCTGTACGGGTGGGGGTCTTAGCTCGGTTGGCTATGTGATTCCTGTTGCAGGAGCCTAGTCACAAGTTCTACTCTCCCCCGTCTCATGGTAGCGGAGGGCATTTCACACCAGCGCCATTAGTCACATTAAAATTTTACTATGCATGCCACAATTTATAGGGGACCGTGCTTTACAAACCTGATTTTTGTAGCCTAAAAGAAAAAAAAACTCCAGCTCTACAAATTGTTTCCTCAAAATAGAAGAACATCAAAGCAAATGAGAAAACACAAGAAATAAACTAGCAAAATAACCAAACAATGCACTTTAATTGAAATACTCCAACTCTACAAATTGTTTCCTTAGAATAGAAAAACATCGAAGCCCATGAGAAAACTCAAGAAATAAACGAGCATAATAACCTAGCAATGCACTTTAATTGAAATACTCCAGCTCTACACATTGTTTTCGTCATAACAGAAGACCATCAAAGCCCATGAGAAAACTCAAAAAAAAAAAGCAAAATAACCTAACAATGCACTTTAATTGAAATAATACATCTCTACAAATTGTTTCCTCAGAATAGAAGAAAATCAAAGCCCATGAGAAAACTCAAGAAAGAAATGAGAAAAATAACCTAACAATGCACTTTAATTAAAATATTTCAGCTCTAAAAAATGTTTCCTCAGAATAGATCATCAAAGCCCACGACAAAACTCAAGAAACAAATAAGCAAAAATAACCTAATAATGAACTTTAATTGAAATACTCCAGCTCGAAAAATTTCTTCCTCAGAATAGAAGAACATCAAAGCCCATGAGAAAAACTCAAAAAAGCAAATGAGAAAAATAACCTAACAATGCATTTTAATTGAAATACTTCAGCTCTACGGGCAGGGGCCCTAGTTCAGTTGGCTAATTCTTTCCTGTTAAAGGAGGCTGGTCACGAGTTCTAGTCTCCTCCGTCCCGTGGTACTGGCGGGCGTGTCTCGCGAGGGCCGTCGGTCACATTAAAAAGTTACTAGGCATGATGTAGTTTATAGGGGACTGTGCTTTACAAACCCAATTTCTACAGTCTAAAAGAAAAAAATAAAATAAAATAAACTTCAGCTCTACAAATTATTTCCTCAAAATAATAGAACATCAAAGTCCATGAGAAAACTCAAAATTTTTTTTAGCCAAATAACTTAACAATGCACTTTAATTGAAATACTCCAGCTCTACAAATTGTTTCATCAGAACAGAAGAACATCAAAGCCCATGAGAAAACTGAAGAAAGAAACAAGCAAAATAAGCTAACAATGCACTTTAATTGAAATACTCCAGCTCTAAAAATTGTTTCCTCAGAAAAAAAAAATATCAAATCCCATGAGAAAACTCAAGCAACAAATGAGCAAAATAACCTAACAATGCACTTTAATTGAAATACTCCAACTCTACGGGCGGAGGCCCTAGTTTGGTTGGCTAAGTCTTTTCCTTTTGTAGGAGGCTGGTCATGAGTCTAGTCTCCCCCATCCCGTGGTACCGGAGGGCATGTCCCTCCAGCGTCGCCGGTCACGTAAAAAAATTTACTAGGCATATTGCAATTTATAGGGGACCGTGCTTTACAAACCCAATTTTGCAGCCTAAAAAAAAAAACTCCAACTCTAAAAATTATTTTTCCTCAAAATAGAAAAATATCAAAACTCGTAAAAAAAATCGATAAAACAAACGAGAAAAATAACTTAACAATGCACTTTAATTGAAATACTCTAGCTCTACAAATTGTTTCCTCATAACAGAAGAACATCAAAACCTATGAGAAAAAACTCAAGAAACAAATGAGCAAAATAATCTAATAATCCACTTTAATTGAAATACTCCAACTCTACAAATTGTTTTCCTTAGAATAGAAGAACATTAAAGCCCATGAGAAAAGTCAAAGAACAAATGAGAAAATATAACCTAACAGTGCACTTTAATTCAAATACTGTAGCTCTAAAAATTGTTTACTCGGAACAGAAGCACATCAAAGCTGATGAAAAAATCCAAGAAACAAACGAGCAAAATAACCTAACAATACACTTTAATTGAAATACTCCAGCTCTACAAAGCCCATGAGGAAAACTCAAGAAACAAATAAGCAAAAATAACCTAACAACAAACTTTAATTGAAATACTCCAGTTCTAAAAATTATTTCCTCGAACAGAAAAACACCAAAGCCCATGAGAAAAACTCAATAAACAAACGAGCAAAATAACCTAACAATGCACTTTAATTTAAATACTCCAGCTCTACAAATTGTTTCCACATAACAGAAAAACATCAAAGCCCATGAGAAAAACTCAAAAAACATACGAACAAAATAAACTAACAATGCACTTTAATTGAAATACTCTAGCTCTACAAATTGTTTCATCAGAACAGAACTTGAAAGCCCATGATAAAACTCAAAAAATAAACGAGCAAAATAACCTAACAAAGCACTTTAATTGAAATACTCCAACTCTACAAATTGTTTTCCTTAGAATAGAAGAACATCAAAGCCCATGAGAAAACTCAACAAACAGATGAGCAAAATAATCTAACAATGCGCTTTAATTGAAATAATCTAGCTCTACAAATTGTTTCCTTAGAACAGAAGTACATGAAAGCCCATGAGAAAATTCAAAAAAATAAATTAACAAAAATAACCTAACAATGCACATTAATTAAAATACTCCAGCTCGACAAATTGTTTCCTAAGAACAGAAGAACATCAAAGCCCATTAGAAAACTCAAAAAATAAATGAGCAAAATAACCTAACAATGCAATTTAATTGAAATATTCCAGCTCTACGGGCGCGGGCCCTAGCTCATTTGGATTAGTTTTTCCTGTTGCAGGAGGCTGGTCACGAGTTCTGGTCTTTCCCGTCCCGTGGTATTGGAGGGTGTGTCGCGCCAGTGCCGTCGTTCAAATTAAAAATTTTACTAGGCATGATGCAGTTTAATGAGCAAAATAACTAAACAATGCACTTTAATTGAAATAATCCAGCTCTAAAAATTATTTCCTTAGAACAGAAGAACATTAAAACCCATGAGAAAACTCAAGCAACAAATGAAAAAAATAACCTATCCATGCACTTTAATTGAAATACCCCAGCTCTAGAAATTGTTTCCTCAGAATAAAAGAACATCAAAGCCCATGAGAAAACTCAAAAAATAAACGAGCAAAACAACATAACAATGCACTTTAATTGAAATACTTCAGCTCTACAAATTGTTTCCTCAGAACAGAAAAACATCAAAACCCATAAGAAAACACAAGAAACAAATGAACAAAGTAACCTAACAATTCACTTGAATTGAAATACTCCAGCTCTACAAATTGTTTCATCGGAACAGAAAAACATCAAAGCCCATAAGAAAACTAAAGAAATGAATGAGTAAAACTAACCTAACAATGCACTTTAATTGAAATATTTCAGCTCTACAAATTGTTTCCTCATAACAGAAGACCATCAAAGCCCATGAGAAAAATCAAAAAATAAATGAGCAAAATAACCTAACCAATGCATTTTAATTGAAATACTTCAGCTTTACAAATTGTTTCCTCATAATAGAAAAACATCAAAGGCCATGAGTAAACTCAAAAAACAAACGAGCAAAATGACCTAAGAGTGCACTTTAATTGGAATACTCTAGCTCTACAAATTGTTTCTTTAAAATAGAAGAACATCAAAGCCCATGAGAAAACTCAAAAAAAGAAATGAGCAAAATAATCTAACAATGAATTTTAATTGAAATACTCGAGCTCTAAAAATTGTTTCCTTAGAACAGAAGAACATCAAAGCCTATGAGAAAATTCAAGAAATAAATGAGCAAAATAACATAGCAATGCACTTTAATTGAAATACTCCAGCTCTACAAATTGTTTTCTCAGAACAAAAGAACGCCAAAGCCCATGAGAAAAATCAAAAAATAAATGAGCAAAATAACATAACAATGCACTTTAATTGAAATACTTCAGCTCTACGGGTGGGGGCCCTAGCTCGGTTGGCTATGTCTTTCCTGTTGTAGAAGGCTAGTCCCGAGTTCAAGTCTCCCATATCTCATGGTAGCGGAGGGCGTGTCGCACCAGCTCCATCGGTCACATTAAAAAGTTTACTAGGCATGCTGTAATTTATAGGGGACTATGCTTTACAAACCTGATTTCTACACCCTAAAAGAAAAAAAAAAAAAAAAAAAAACTCCAGCGCTACAAATTATTTCCTCAAAACAGAAGAACATCAAAGAAAATGAGAAAACGAAAGAAATAAACTAGCAAAATAACCTAACAATGCACTTTAATTGAAATACTCCAACTCTACAAATTTTTTCCTCAGAATAGAAGAACATCAAAGCCCATGAGAAAACTCAAGAAAATAAACGAGCATAATAACCTAACAATCCACTTTAATTGAAATACTCCAGCTCTACAAATTGTTTCCTCATAACATAAGACCATCAAAACCCATGAGAAAACTCAAAAAAAAGAAGAGCAAAATAACCTAACAATGCACTTTAATTGAAATATTCCAGCTCTACAAATTGTTTCCACAGAACAGAATAATATCAAATCCCATGAGAAAAGTCAAGAAACAAATGAGCAAAATAACCTAACAATGGACTTTAATTGAAATACTCTAACTCTACGGGCGGGGGCCCTAGCTCAATTGGCTAAGTATTTCCTATTGTAGGAGGCTGGTCATGAGTTCTAGTCTCGCCCATCCCATGGTACTAGAGGGCATGTCCCTCCAGTGCCGCCAGTCACGTTAAAAAGTTTACCAGGCACGTTGCAATTTATAGGTGACCGTGCTTTACAAACCCGATTTTTGAAGCTTAAAAAAAAAATTAAAAAAAAATCCAGCTCTACAAATTGTTTCCTCAAAATAGAAGAAAATCAAAACCCATGAGAAAACTCAAGAAAAAAAATAAACGAGCAAAATCACCTAACAATGCACTTTAATTTAAATACTCTAGCTCTACAAATTATTTCCTCATAACAGAAAAACAGCAAAGCCTATGAAAAAACTCAAGAAAAATAAATGAGAAAAATAATCTAATAATACACTTTAATTGAAATACTCCAGCTCTACAAATTATTTCCTCAGAATAGAAGAATCTTAAAGCCCATGAAAAAACTCAAAAAACAAACAAGCAAAATAACCGAACAGTGCACTTTAATTGAAATACTACAGCTCTACAAATTGTTTCCTCAGAACAGAAGCACATCAAAGTCGATGAGAAAACCCAAGAAACAAACGAGCAAAATAACCTAACAATGCACTTTAATTGAAATACTTCAGCTCTACAAATTGTTTTCCTTAAAACATAAGAACATTAAAGCCCATGAGAAAACTCAAGCAACAAACGAGCAAAAATAACCTAACAATGCACTTTAATTGAAATAACCCAGCTCTACAAATTGTTTCCTAAGAATAGAAAAACATGAAAGCCCATAAGAAAACTAAAGAAACAAATGAGAAAAATAACTTAAGAATGTACTTTAATTCGAATACTCCAGCTCTACAAATTGTTTCCTCAGAACAGAAGAACATCAAAGCCCATAAGAAAATACAAGAAACAAATGAAAAAAATAACCTAACAATTCACTTGAATTGAAATACTTCATCTCTACAAATTGTTTCATCGGAACAGAAGAACATCAAAGCCCATAAGAAAACTAAAGAAATGAATGAGTAAAAATAACCTAACAATGCACTTTAATTGAAATACTCCAGCTCTACAAATTGTTTCCTCAGAATAGAAGAACATAAAAGCCCATGAGAAAACTCAAAGAACAAATGAGCAAAATAACCTAACAATGCACATTAATTGAAATAATCTAGCTCTACAAATTGTTTCCTCAGAACCAAAGAACATCAAAGCCCATGAGAAAACTAAAAAAAAACCGAGTAAAAATAAACTAGCAATGCACTTTAATTGAAATATTCCAACTCTACAAATTGTTTTTTTAGAATAGAAGAACATAAAAGCTCATGAGAAAAATGCAACAAATAAATGAGCAAAATAACCTAAGAATGCACTTTAATTGAAATACTCCAACTCTACAAATTATTTTTTCCTCAGAACAAAAGAACATGAAAGTTCATGAGAAAACTCAAGAAAAACAAATGACCAAAATAACTTAACAATGCACTTTAATTGAAATACTCCAGTTGTACAAATTATTTCCTCATAACAAAAGAACATCAAAGCACATGAAAAAAATTAAAAAACAAACGAGAAAAATAACCTAACAATGTACTTTAATTGAAATACTCCAACTCTACGAGCGGGGGCTCTAGCTCGGTTGGCTAAGTCTTTTCCCGTTAAAGGAGGTTGGTCACGAGTTCTAGTCTCCCTTGTCCCGTGCTACTGAAGGGCATGTCGCGCCAGCGCTGGTGGTCACATTAAAATTTTTATTAGGCACGATGCAATTTATAGGGGACCCTCCTTTACAAAGCCGATTTCTGCAGTGTAAAAGATAAAAAAAAAACTTCAACTCTACAAAATGTTTCCTCGAAATAAAAGAACATCAAAGTCTGAGAAAACTCAAAAAACAAACTAGGAAAATAACCTAACAATGCACTTTAATTGAAATACTCCAGCTCTAAAAATTGTTTCGTCAGAACAGAAGAACATCAAAGCTCTTGAGAAAAATTTAAGAAATAAACGAGCAAAATAACCTAACAATGCACTTTAATTGAAATACTCCAGCTCTAAAAAATTGTTTCCTCAGAACAGAAAAATATCAAATCCCATGAGAAAACTTAAAAAATAAATGAGCAAAATAACCTAACAATGCACTATAATTGAAATACTACAACTCTACGGGTGGGGGCCCTAGCTCGGTTAGCTAAGTCTTTCCTAATGTAGGCGGCTAGTCATGAGTTCTAGTCTCCCCCGTCCTGTGGTACTGGAGGGCGTGCCACTCCAACGCCCCTGGTGACCTTAAAAAGTTTACTAAGCACGTTGCAGTTTATAGGGGCCATGTTTTACAAACCCAAATTTTGCAGCCTACAACAAAAAAAAAAATCCAGCTCTACAAATTGTTTCCTCAAAATATAAGAAAAACTCAAAAGCCATGAAAAAATTCGAGAAAAGCAACATAGCAAAATAACCTAACAATGCACTTTAATTGAAATACTCCAGCTCTACAAATTGTTTCCTCATAACAGAAGAACATCAAAGCCTATCAGAAAAACTCTAGAAACAAATGAGACAAATAATCTAATAATGCACTTTAATTAAAATACTTCAGCTCTACAAATTGTTTCCTCAGAACATAAGCACATTAAAGTCGATGAGAAAACCCAAGAAACAAACGAGCAAAATAACCTAACAATGCACTTTAATTGAAATACTCCAGCTCTACAAATTGTTTCCTTAGAACAATAGAACATCAAAGCCCATGAGAAAACTCAATAAAACAAATAAAAAAAATAACGTAACAATCAAATTTAATTGAAATACTTCAGCTGTACAAATTGTTTCCTCAGAACAGAAGAACATCAAAGCCCATGATAAAATTCAAGAAAACAAACGAGCAAAATAGCCTAACAATACACTTGAATTGAAATACTCCAGCTCTACAAATTGTTTCCTTAAAACAGAAGAACATCAAAGCCCATGAGAAAAATTCAAGAAACAAATGAACAAAATAACCTAACAATACACTTTAATTGAAATACTCCAGCTCTACAAATTGTTTCCTAAAAACAAAAGAACATCAAAGCTCATGAGAAAACTCAAAAAAACAAATGAGAAAAATTACCTAACAATGCACTTTAATTGAAATACTCCAGCTCTACAATTTTTTTCTTCAGAATAGAAGAACATCAAAGCCCATGAGAAAAATAAAAGAACAAACGAGCAAAATAACCTAACAATGCACTTTAATTGAAATATTTCAGCTCTACAAATTGTTTCCTCAGAATAGAAGAACATCAAAGCCCATGAGAAAACTGAAGAAACAAATGAGCAAAATAATCAAACAATGCACTTTAATTGAAATAATTCAGCTCTACTAATTGTTTTCTTAGAACAGAAGAACATTAAAGCCCATGAGAAAACTCAAGCAACAAAGGAGCAAAAATAACCTAACAATGCACTTTAATTGAAATACCCCAGCTCTATAAATTATTTCCTCAGAATAGAAGAACATCAAAGCCAAATTGAAAACTCGGGAAACAAACGAGCAAAATAACGTAACAATGCACTTTAATTGAAATACTTCAGCTCTACAAATTATTTTGTCATAACAGAAGAACATCAAAACCCATAAGAAAACACAAGAAACAAATGAACAACATAACCTAACAATTCACTTGAATTGAAATACTCCAGCTCTACAAATTGTTTCATCGGAACAAAAGAACATCAAAGCCCATAAGAAAAAACTCAAGAAATGAATGAGCAAAAATAACCTAACAATGCACTTTAATTGAAATACTCCAGCTCTACAAATTGTTTTCCTTATAACAGAAGACTATTAAAGCCCATGAAAAAAATCAAAATAAATGAGCAAAATAACCTAACAATGCATTTTAATTGAAATACTTCAACTCTACAAATTATTTGCTCATAATAGAAGAACATCGAAGGCCATGAGAAAACTCTAAAAACAAACGAGCAAAATGACCTAACAATGCACTTTAATTGGAATACTTTAGCTCTACAAATTGTTTCTTCAAAATACAAGAACATGAAAGCCCATGAGAAAACTCAAAAAATAGAAATGAGCAAAATAGCCTAACAATGAATTTTAATTTAAATACTCGAGCTCTAAAAATTGTTTCCTTAGAATAGAAGAACATCAAAGCCCATGAGAAAGCTCAAGAAACAAATGACCAAAATAAATTAACAATGCACTTTAATTGAAATACTCCAGCTGTACAAATTATTTCCTCATAATAGAAGAATATCAAAGCACATGAGAAAACTCAATAAACAAACGAGAAAAATAACCTAACAATGTACTTTAATTGAAATACTCAAACTCTACGAGTGGGGGCCCTAGCTCGGTTGGCTAAGGCTTTCCTGTTAAAGGAGGCTGGTCACGAGTTCTAGTCTCCCCCGTCCCATGCTACTGAAGGGCATGTCCCGCCAGCGCCGTCGGTCACATTAAAAATTTTACTAGGCACGATGAAATTTATAGGGGACCCTCCTTTACAAAGCCAATTTCTACAGTGTAAAATAAAAAATAAAAAAAATTTAGCTCTACAAAATGTTTCCTCGGAAACAAAGAGCATCAAAGTCCATGAGAAAATTCAAAAAAAAAACTAGCAAAATAACCTAACAATGCACTTTAATTGAAATAGTCCAGCTCTAAAAACTGTTTCGTTAGAACAGAACAACATCAAAGCCTTTGAGAAAAACTCAAGAAATAAACGAGCAAAATCACCTAACAATGCAGTTTAATTGAAATACTCCAGCTCTAAAAAATTGTTTCCTCAGAACAAAAAAATATCAAATCCCATGAGAAAACTCAAAAACAAATGAGCAAAATAACCTAACAATGCACTATAATTGAAATACTCCAACTCTACGAGTGCGGGCCCTAGCTTGGTTGGCTGAGTATTTCCTATTGCACGAGGCTGGTCACGAGCTCTAGTCTCCCCCGTCCCATGGTACAGGAGGGCGTGTCCCTCCAGTGCCGTCGGTCACGTTAAAAATTTTACGAGGCACATTGCAGTTTATAGGGGACCGTGCTTTACGAACCCAATTTTTGCAGCCTTAAAAAAAAAACTCCAGCCCACATATTGTTTCCTCAAAATATTAGAAAATCAAAACCCATGAGAAAACTCGATAAACACACGAAAGCAAAATAACCTAACAATGCACTTTAATTGAAATACTTCAGCTCTACAAATTGTTTCCTCATAACAGAACAACATCAAAGCCTATGAGAAAACTCTAGAAACAAATGAGATAAATAATCTAATAATGCACTTTAATTGAAATACTTCAGCTCTACAAATTGTTTCCTCAGAACAAAAGTACATTAAAGTCGATGAGAAAACCCAAAAAACAAATGAGCAAAATAACCTAATAATGCACTTTAATTGAAATACTCCAGCTCTACAAATTGTTTCCTTAGAACAAAAGAACATCAAAGCCCATGAGAAAACTCAATAAAACAAATGAGAAAAATAACGTAACAGTCAAATTTAACTGAAATACTCCAGCTGTACAAATTGTTTCCTCAGAATAGAAGAACATCAAATCCCATGAGAAAATTCAAAAAAGAAACGAGCAAAATAACCTAACAATACACTTTAATTGAAATACTCCAGCTCTACAAATTGTTTCCTCAGAACAGAAGAATGTCAAAGCCCATGAGAAAATTTAAGAAACAAATGAACAAAATAACCTAACAATACACTTTAATTGAAATACTTCAGCTCTACAAATTGTTTCCTAAGAACAAAAGAACATCAAAGCTCATGAGAAAACTCAAAAAAATAAACGAGAAAAATTACCTAACAATGCACTTTAATTGAAATACTTCAGCTCTATAATTTTTTTCCTCAGAATAGAAGAACATCAAAGCCCATGAGAAAACTAAAAGAAACAAATGAGCAAAATAACCTAACAATGCACTTTAATTGAAATATTTCAGCTCTACAAATTGTTTCCTCAGAATAGAAGAACATCAAAGCCTATGAGAAAATTGAAGATACAAATAAGAAAAATAATCAAAGAATGCACTTTAATTGAAATAATCTAGCTCTACAAATTATTTTCTTAGAACAGAAGAACATTAAAGCCCATGAGAAAACTCAAGCAACAAATGAGAAAAAATAACCTAACAATGCACTTTAATTGAAATACCCCAGCTCTAGAAATTATTTCCTCAGAATAGAAGAACATCAAAGCCAAAGAGAAAACTCAGGAAACAAACGAGCAAAATAACGTAACAATACACTTTAATTGAAATACTTCAGCTCTACAAATTATTTCCTCATAATAGAAGAACATCAAAGCCCATAAGAAAACACAAGAAACAAATGAACAAAATAAGCTAACAATTCACTTGAATTAAAATACTCCAGCTTTTACAAATTATTTCATCAGAATAGAAGAACATCAAAGCCCATAAGAAAACTCAAGAAATGAATGAGCAAAAATAACCTAACAATGCACTTTAATTGAAATACTCCAGCTCTACAAATTGTTTCCTCATAACAGAAGACCATCAAAGCCCATGAAAAAACTCAAAAAATAAACGAGCAAAATAACCTAACAATGCATTTTAATTGAAATACTCCAACTCTACAAATTGTTTCCTCATAATAGAAGAACATCGAAGGCCATGAGAAAACTCTAAAAACAAACGAGCAAAATGACCTAACAATGCACTTTAATTGGAATACTCCAACTCTACAAATTGTTTTTTCAAAATAGAAGAACATCAAAACCCATGAGAAAACTCAAAAAAAGAAATGGGAAAAATAGCCTAACAATGAATTTTAATTTAAATACTCGAGCTCTAAAAATTGTTTCCTTAGAACAGAAAAACATCAAAGCCCATGAGAAAACTCAAGTAACAAATGAGCAAAATAACATAGCAATGCACTTTAATTGCAATACTCCAGCTCTACAAATTGTTTCCTTAGAACAGAAGAACGTCAAAGCCCATGAGAAAAATTAAAAAATAAATGAGAAAAATAACATAGCAATGCACTTTAATTGGAATACTCCAGCTGTACGAGCAGGGCCCTAGCCCGGTTCGCAATGTCTTTCCTGTTGCAGGAGGCTGGTCATGAGTTCTAGTCTCCCCTGTCTCGTGGTAGCAGAGGGCGTTTCGCACCAGCGCCATCGGTCACATTAAAAAGTTTACTAGGCATGCCACAATTTATAGGGGACCGTGCTTTACAAACCTGATTTCTGTAGCCTAAAAAAAAAAACTCCAGCTCTACAAATTGTTTCCTCAAAACAGAAGAACATCAAAGCAAATGAGAAAACACAAGAAATAAACTAGCAAAATAACCAAATAATGCACTTTAATTGAAATACTCCAACTCTACAAAATGTTTCCTTAGAATAGAAGAACATCAAAGCCCATGAGAAAACTCAAGAAATAAACGAGCAAAGCCCATGAGAAAACTCAAAAAATAAACGAGCAAAATAACCTAACAATGCATTTTAATTGAAATACTCCAACTCTACAAATTGTTTCCTCATAATAGAAGAACATCGAAGGCCATGAGAAAACTCTAAAAACAAACGAGAAAAATGACCTAACAATGCACTTTAATTGGAATACTCCAGATCTACAAATTGTTTCTTCAAAATAGAAGAACATCAAAGCCCATTAGAAAACTCAAAAAAAGAAATGAGCAAAATAGCCTAACAATGAATTTTAATTTAAATACTCGAACTCTAAAAATAGTTTCCTTAGAACAAAAAAACATCAAACCCCATGAGAAAACTCAAAAACAAATGAGCAAAATAACATAGCATTGCACTTTAATTGAAATACTCTAGCTCTACAAATTGTTTCTTCAGAACAGAAGAATGTCAAATCCCATGAGAAAAATCAAAAAATAAATGAGCAAAATAACATAGCAATGCACTTTAATTGAAATACTCCAGCTGTACGGGCGGGGGCCTTAGCTCGGTTGGCTATGTCTTTCCTGTTGCAGAAGGCTGGTCATGAGTTCTAGTCTCCCCCGTCTCGTGGTAGCAGAGGGCGTTTCGCACCAGCGCCATCGGTCACATTAAAAATTTTACTAGGCATGCCACAATTTATAGGGGACCGTGCTTTACAAACCTGATTTCTGTAGCCTAAAAAAAAAAACTCCAGCTCTACAAATTGTTTTTCTCAAAACAGAAGAACATCAAAGCAAATGAGAAAACGCAAGAAATAAACTAGCAAAATAACCAAACAATGCACTTTAATTGAAATACTCCAACTCTACAAATTGTTTCCTTAGAATAGAAAAAAATCAAAGCCCATGAGAAAACTCAAGAAATAAACGAGCATAATAATCTAACAATGCATTTTAATTGAAATATTTTAGCTCTACAAATTGTTTTCCTCATAACAGAAGACCATCAAAGCCCATGAGAAAACTCACAAAAAAAATGAGCAAAATAACCTAACAATGCACTTTAATTGAAATATTTCAGCTCTACAAATTGTTTCCTCAGAAAAGAAGAACATCAAAGCCGATGAGCAAAATCAAGAAACAAATGAGAAAAATAACCTAACAATGGACTTTCATTGAAATAGTTCAGCTCTAAAAAATGTTTCCTCAGAATAGAAGATCATCAAAGCCCATGACAAAACTCAAGAAACAAATAAGCAAAATAACCTAACAATGAACTTTAATTGAAATACTCCAGCTCTATAAATTATTTTTTCATAATAGAAGAACATCAAAGCCCATGAGAAAACTCAAAAAAGAAAATGAGAAAAATAACCTAACAATGCATTTTAATTGAAATACTTCAGCTCTACGGGCAGGGGCCCTAGCTCGGTTGGCTAATTCTTACCTGTTAAAGGAGGCTGGTCACGAGTTCTAGTCTCCTCTGTTCCGTGGTACTGGAGGGCGTGTCCCGCGAGGGTCGTCGGTCACATTAAAAAGTTTACTAGGCATGATGCAGTTTATAGGGGACCGTGCTTTACAAACCCAATTTCTGCAGTCTAAAAGAAATTAAAAAAAAAAGAAACTTCAGCTCTACAAATTGTTTCATCAAAATAAAAGAACATCAAAGTCCATGAGAAAACTCAAAAAAAAATTTAGCAAAATAACTTAACAATGCACTTTAATTGAAATACTCCAGCTCTACAAATTGTTTCATCAAAACAGAAGAACATCAAAGCCCATGAGAAAACTGAAGAAAGAAACAAGCAAAATAAGCTAACAATGCACTTTAATTGAAATACTCCAGCTCTAAAAATTGTTTCCTCAGAAAAAAAAATATCAAATCCCATGAGAAAACTCAAGCAACAAATGAGCAAAATAACCTAACAATGCACTTTAATTGAAATACTCCAACTCTACGGGCGGAGGCCCTAGTTTGGTTGGCTAAGTCTTTTCCTTTTGTAGGAGGCTAGTCATGAGTCTAGTCTCCCCCATCCCGTGGTACCGAAGGGCATGTCGCTCCAACGCCGCTGGTCATGTTAAAAATCTTACTAAGGATGTTGTAATTTATAGGGGACCGTGCTTTACAAACCCAATTTTTGCAGCCTAAAAAAAAAAAAAAACTCCAACTCTAAAAATTGTTTTCCTCAAAATAGAAGAATATCAAAACCCGTGAAAAAACTCGAGAAAACAAATGAGAAAAATAACCTAACAATGCACTTTAATTGAAATACTCTAGCTCTACAAATTCTTTCCTCATAACAGAAGAACATCAAAGCCTATGAAAAAAATCAAGAAAACAAATGACCAAAATAATCTAATAATCCACTTTAATTGAAATACTCCAGCTCTACCAATTTTTCCTTAGAATAGAAGAACATCAAAGCCCATGAGAAAACTCAAAGAACAAACGAGAAAAAATAACCTAACAGTGCACTTTAATTGAAATACTGTAGCTCTACAAATTGTTTCCTTAGAACAGAAGCACATCAAAGCCGATGAGAAAAACCCAAGAAACAAACGAGCAAAATAACCTAACAATACACTTTAATTGAAATACTCCAGCTCTACAAATTGTTTCCTTAGAATAGAAGAACATCAAAGCCCATGAGAAAACTCAAAGAACAAATGAGAAAAATAACCTAACAATGCACTTTAATTGAAATACTTCAGCTCTACAAATTGTTCCTTAGAACAGAATAATATCAAAGCCCATACAAAAAATCAAGAAAACAAATGAGAAAAATAACCAAACAATGCACTTTAATTGAAATAATCGAGCTCTACAAATTGTTTCTTTAGAATAGAAGTATATTAAAGGCCATGAGAAAAACTCAAGTGACAAACAAGCAAAAATAACCTAAGAATGCAATTTAATATAAATACCCAGCTCTACAAATTGTTTCCTCAGAATAGAAGAACATTAAAGCCCATGAGAAAACTGAAGAAAAACAAACGAGCAAAATAACCTAACAATGCACTTTAATTGAAATACCCCAGCTCTCCAAATTGTTTCCTCAGAAGAAAAATATATCAAGGCCTATAAGAAAACTCAAGAAACAAATGAACGAAATAACTTAACAATTTACTTTAATTGAAATACTCCAGCTCTACAAATTGTTTCATCAGAACAAAAGAACATCAAAGCGCATAAAAAAACTTAAGAAATAAATGAGCAAAAACAACCTAACAATGCACTTTAATTGAAATACTACAGCTCTACAAATTGTTTCCTCATAACAGAAGACCATCAAAGCCCATGAGAAAACTCAATAAAATATACGAGCAAAATAGCATAACAATGCATTTTAATTGAAATACTTCAGCTCTACAAATTGTTTCCTTATAATAGAAGAACATCAAAGGCCATGAGAAAACTCAAAAAAAAATGAGCAAAATGACGTAACAATGCACTTTAATTGGAATACTCCAGTTGTAAAAATTGTTTCTTCAAAATAGAAGAACATCAAAGCCCATAAGAAAACTCAAGAAACAAATGAGCAAAATAACCTAATAATGAATTTTAATTAAAATACTTGAGCTCTAAAAATTGTTTCCTTAGAACAGAAGAACATCAAAGCCCATGAGAAAACTCAAGTAACAAATGAGCAAAATAAAATAACAATGCACTTTAATTGAAATACTCCAGCTTTACAAATTGTTTTCTCAGAACAGAAGAACGTCAAAGCCCATGAGAAAAATAAAAAAATAAATGAGTAAAATAACATAACAATGCACTTTAATTGAAATACTCCAGCTCTACGGGCAGGGGCCCTAGCTCGGTTGGCTAAGTCTTTCTTGTTGTAGGAGGCTAGTCACAATTCTAGTCTCCCCCGTTTCGTGGTAGTGGAGGGTGTGTCACACCAACGATGTGGGTCACATTAAAAATTTTATTAGGCACGCTGCAGTTTATAGGGGACTATGCTTTACAAACCTGATTTTTGTAGCCTAAAAAAAAAAAAAAAAACTCCAGCTCTACAAATTGTTTTCTCAAAACAGAAGAACATCAAAGCAAATGAGAACACACAAGATATAAACTAGCAAAATAACCTAACAATGCACTTTAATTGAAATTCTCCAACTCTACAAATTGTTTCCTTAGAATAGAAGAACATCAAAGCCCATGAGAAAACTCAAGAAATAAACGAGCATAATAACCTACAAATGCACTTTAATTGAAATAATCCAGCTCTACAAATTTTTTTCCTCAGAATAGAAGAACATGAAAGCCCATAAAAAAACTCAAGAAAAATAAACGAGCAAAAACAACCTAACAATGCACTTTAACTAAAATACTCCAGCTCTACAAATTGTTTTCTCAAAGAATAAGAACATCAAAGCCCATGAGAAAACTCAAAAAGAAGAAGAGCAAAATAGCCTAACAATGCACTTTAATTGAAATATTCCAGCTCTACAAATTGTTTCCTCAGAACAGAAGAACATCAAAGCCCATGAGAAAAACTCAATAAAAAAATGAGCAAAATAACCTAACAATGCACTTTAATTTAAATACTCTAGCTCTACAAATTGTTTTCCTCATAACAGAAAAACATCAAAGCCCATGAGAAAAACTCAAAAAACATATGAACAAAAGAAAATAACAATGCACTTTAATTGAAATACTCTAGCTCTACAAATTGTTTCATCAGAACAGAACCTGAAAGCCCATGATAAAACTCAAAAAAAAAATGAGCAAAATAACCTAACAATGCGCTTTAATTGAAATAATCTAGCTCTACAAATTGTTTTCCTCGTAATAGAAGAACATCAAAGCCCATGAGAAAAACTCAACAAACAGTGAGCAAAATAACCTAACAATGCGCTTTTAATTGAAATAATCTAGCTCTACAAATTGTTTCCTTAGAACGTAAGTACATGAAAGCCCATTAGAAAATTGAAGAAAATAAATTAACAAAAATAACCTAACAATGCACTTTAATTGAAATACTCCAACTCTACAAACTGTTTCCTAAGAACAGAAGAACATCAAAGCCCATTAGAAAACTCAAAAAATAAATGACCAAAATAACCTAACAATGCAATTTAATTGAAATACTTCAGCTCTACAGGCAGGGGCCCTAGCTCAGTTGGATAAGTTTTTTCCTGTTGCAGGAGGCTGGTCACAAGTTCTAGTCTCTCACGTCCCGTGGTATTGGAGGGTGTGAAACGCCAGCGCCGTCAGTCAAATTAAAAAGTTTACTTGGCATGATGCAGTTTATAGGGGACCATGCTAAAAACCTAATTTTGCAAAATAAAAGAAAAAAAAAAAAAAAAAACTCCAGCTCTACAAATTGTTTCCTCAGAATACAAGAACATCAA
This sequence comes from Sequoia sempervirens, assembly GCA_007258455.2. NCBI lineage: Eukaryota > Viridiplantae > Streptophyta > Pinopsida > Cupressales > Cupressaceae > Sequoia > Sequoia sempervirens. The sequence continues at coordinate 87,735 of VDFB02003663.1, read as the reverse complement.
AGCCCATGAGAAAACTCAAAGAAAAAATGAGCAAAATAACCTAACAATGCACTTTAATTGAAATACTTCAGCTCTACAAATTGTTTGCTCAAAATAGAAGAACATCAAAGCCCATGAGAAAACGTAAGAAACAAATGAGCAAAATAACCAAACAATGCACTTTAATTGAAATAATCCATCTCTACAAATTATTTCCTTAGAACAGAAGAACATTAAATCCCATGAGAAAACTCAAACAACAAATAAAAAAATAACCTATCCATGCACTTTAATTGAAATACCCGAGCTCTAGAAATTGTTTCCTCAGAATAGAAGAACATCAAAGCCCATGACAAAACTCAAAAAATAAACGAGAAAAATAACGTAACACTGCACTTTAATTGAAATGCTCCTGCTCTACAAATTGTTTCCTCAGAACAGAAGAACATCAAAGCCCATAGGAAAACACAAGAAACAAATGAACAAAATAACCTAACAATTCAATTGAATTGAAATACTCCAGCTCTACAAATTGTTTCATCAGAACAGAAAAACATCAAAGCCCATAAGAAAACTAAAGAAATGAATGAGTAAAAATATCCTAACAATGCACTTTAATTAAAATACTCCAGCTCTGCCGGTATTGGCATGGTGTGATGGTTTATAGGTGGCATTGTTGTTCTTGCCACCAAGGTTCAAACCCCGTTGGGGTGGTATTGTTGAATGATTGTATCCGGTTCATAGCTCCGGTCAAAAGCGTTTACCCCTTGAATAAAAAAAAAAAAAATACTCCAGCTCTATAAATTGTTTCCTCATAACAGAAGACCATCAAAGCCCATGAGAAAAATCAAAAAATAAATGAGTAAAATAACTTAACAATGCATTTTAATTTAAATACTCCAGCTCTACAAATTGTTTCCTCATAATAGAAGAACATCAAAGGCCATGAGTAAACTCAAAAAACAAATGAGCAAAATGACCTAACAGTGCACTTTAATTGGAATACTCCAGCTCTACAAATTGTTTCTTCAAAATAGAAGAACATCAAAGCCCATGAGAAAACTCAAAAAAAGAAATGAGCAAAATAACCTAACAATGAATTTTAATTGAAATATTCGAGCTCTAAAAATTGTTTCCTTAGAACAGAAAAAACATCAAAGCCCATGAGAAAATTCAAGAAACAAATGAGCAAAATAACATAGCAATGAACTTTAATTGAAATACTCCAGCTCTACAAATTGTTTCCTCATAACAGAAGAACGTTAAAGCCCATGAGAAAAATCAAAAAATAAATGAGCAAAATAATATAACAATGCACTTTAATTGAAATACTCCAGCTCTACGGGTGGGTGCCCTAGCTCGGTTGACTATGTCTTTCCTGTTGCAGAAAGCTGGTCACGAGTTCTAGTCTCCCGTATCTCGTGGTAGCGGAGGGCGTGTCACACCAGCTCCATCGGTCACATTAAAAAGTTTACTAGGCACACTGCAATTTATAGGGGACCATGCTTTACAAACCTGATTTCTGTAGCCTAAAAGAAAAAAAAAAACTCCAGCTCTACAAATTCTTTCCTCAAAATAGAACATAAAAAAATATGAGAAAAACGGAAGAAATAAACTAGCAAAATAACCTAACAATGCACTTTAATTGAAATACTCCAACTCTACAAATTGTTTCCTTAGAATAGAAGAACATCAAAGCCCATGAGAAAACTCAAGAAATAAACGAGCATAATAATCTAACAATGCATTTTAATTGAAATATTTTAGCTCTACAAATTGTTTTCCTCATAACAGAAGACCATCAAAGCCCATGAGAAAACTCACAAAAAAAATGAGCAAAATAACCTAACAATGCACTTTAATTGAAATATTTCAGCTCTACAAATTGTTTCCTCAGAAAAGAAGAACATCAAAGCCGATGAGCAAAATCAAGAAACAAATGAGAAAAATAACCTAACAATGGACTTTCATTGAAATAGTTCAGCTCTAAAAAATGTTTCCTCAGAATAGAAGATCATCAAAGCCCATGACAAAACTCAAGAAACAAATAAGCAAACATAACCTAACAATGAACTTTAATTGAAATACTCCAGCTCTATAAATTGTTTTTTCATAATAGAAGAACATCAAAGCCCATGAGAAAACTCAAAAAAGAAAATGAGAAAAATAACCTAACAATGCATTTTAATTGAAATACTTCAGCTCTACGGGCAGGGGCCCTAGCTCGGTTGGCTAATTCTTACCTGTTAAAGGAGGCTGGTCACGAGTTCTAGTCTCCTCTGTTCCGTGGTACTGGAGGGCGTGTCCCGCGAGGGTCGTCGGTCACATTAAAAAGTTTACTAGGCATGATGCAGTTTATAGGGGACCGTGCTTTACAAACCCAATTTCTGCAGTCTAAAAGAAATTAAAAAAAAAAGAAACTTCAGCTCTACAAATTGTTTCCTCAAAATAAAAGAACATCAAAGTCCATGAGAAAACTCAAAAAACAAATTAGCAAAATAACCTAACAATGCACTTTAATTGAAATACTCCAGTTCTACAAATTGTTTCGTCAGAACAAAAGAACATCAAAGCCAATGAGAAAACTGAAGAAATAAACGAGCAAAATAACCTAACAATGCACTTTAATTGAAATACCCCATCTCTAAAAATTATTTCCTTAGAAAAAAAAATATTAAATCCCATGAGAAAACTCAAGACACAAATGAGCAAAATAACCTAATAATAGACTTTAATTGAAATACTCCAACTCTACGGGCAGGGGCCCTAGCTCAGTTGGCTAAGTCTTTCCTGTTGCAGGAGGCTGGTCATGAGTTCTAGTCTCGCCCATTCCGTGGTACCGGAGGGCATGTCCCTCTAGTGCCGTCGGTCATGTGAAAAAGTTTACTAGGCACATTGCAAGTTATAGGGGACCGTGCTTTACAAACCCGATTTTTGAAGTCTAAAAATAAAAATAAAAAAAACTTGAGCTCTACAAATTGTTTCCTCAAAATAGAAGAAAATCAAAACCCATGAGAAAACTTGAGAAAAAACAAATGAGCAAAATGACCTAACAATGCACTTTAATTGGAATACTCCAGCTCTACAAATTGTTTCTTGAAAATAGAAGAACATCAAAGCCCATGAGAAAACTTAATAAAGAAATGAGCAAAATAACCTAACAATGAATTTTAATTGAAATACTCGAGCTCTAAAAATTGTTTTATTAGAACAGAAGAACATCAAAGCCAATGAGAAAACCCAAGAAACAAATGAGCAAAATAAAATAGCAATGCACTTTAATTGAAATACTCCAACTCTACAAATTTTTTCCTCAGAACAGAAGAACGTCAAAGCCCATGAGAAAAATCAAAAAATAAATGACCAAAATAACATAATAATGCACTTTAATTGAAATACTTCAGCTCTACGGGCGGGGGCCCTAGCTCGGTTGGCTGTCTTTCATGTTGCAGAAGGCTCGTCACGAGTTCTAGTCTCTTCTGTCTCGTGGTAGCGGAGGGCGTGTCGCACCAGCTCCATCGGTCACATTAAAAATTTTACTAGGCACACTACAATTTATAGGGGACCATGCTTTACAAATCCGATTTCTGCAGCCTAAAAGAAAAAAAAAACTCCAGCTCTACAAATTATTTCCTCAAAACAAAAGAACATCAAAGAAAATGAGAAAAACACAAGAAAATAAACTAGAAAAATAACCTAACAATGCACTTTAATTGAAATACTCCAACTCTCCAAATTGTTTCCTTAGAATAGAAAAACATCAAAGCCCATGAGAAAACGCAAAAAAAAACTAGCATAATAACCTAACAATGCACTTTAATTGAAATACTTCAGTTCTACAAATTGTTTTCTCATAACATAAGACCATCAAAGCCCATTAGAAAACTAAAAAAAAAAAGAGCAAAATAACCTAACAATGCACTTTAATTGAAATATTTCAGCTCTACAAATTGTTTCCTCAGAACAGAAGAACATCAAATCCCATGAGAAAAATAACCTAACAATGCACTTTAATTAAAATACTGCAGCTCTAAAAAATGTTTCCTCAGAATAGAAGATCATCAAAGCCCACGAGAAAACTCAAGAAACAAATAAGCAAAAATAGCCTAACAATGAACTTTAATTGAAATACTCCAGCTCTAAAAATTGTTTCCTCATAATAGAAGAACATCAAAGCCCATGAGAAAACTCAAAAAAACAAATGAAAAAAATAACCTAACAATGAATTTTAATTGAAATACTCGAGCTCTAAAAATTGTTTCCTTAGAATAGAAGAACATCAAAGCCCGATTTCCAAGCTAAAAGAAAAAAAGAAAAAAAAAACTTCAGCTCTACAAATTGTTTCCTCAAAACAGAAGAACATCAAATCAAAATGAGAAAATGCAAAAAATAAACTAGCAAAATAACCTAACAATGCTCTTTAATTGAAATACTCCAACTCTACAAATTGTTTCCTTAGAATAGAAGAACATCAAAGCCCATGAGAAAACTGAAGAAAATAAACAAACATAATAACCTAACAATGCACTTTAATTGAAATACTCTGGCTCTACAAATTGTTTCCTCATAAGAGAAGACCATCAAAGCCCACGAGAAAACTCAAAAAAAAAAAAGAACAAAATAACCTAAAAATGCATTTTAATTGAAATACTCCAGCTCTACGGGGAGGGGCCCTAGCTCGGTTGGCTAAGTTTTTCCTGTTAAAGGAGGCTAGTGACGAGTTCTAGTCTCCCCCATCCCGTGGTACTGGAGGGCTTGTCCCGCCAGGGCCGTCGGTCATGTTAAAAATTTTACTAGGCACGATGCAGTTTATAGGGGACTGTGCTTTACAAACCTAATTTCTGCAGTCTAAAAGAAAAAAAAAAAGCTTCAGCTCTACAAATTGTTTCCTCAGAATAAAAAAACATCAAAGTCCATGAGAAAACTCAAATTTTTTTTTAGCAAAATAACCTAATAATGCACTTTAATTGAAATACTCCAGCTCTACAAATTGTTTCGTCAGAACAAAAAAAACATCAAATCCCATGAGAAAAACTTAAGAAATAAACGAGCAAAATAACCTAACAATGCACTTTAATTGAAATACTCCAGCTCTAAAAATTGTTTCCTCAGAAAAAAAAAAATATCAAATCCAGTGAGAAAACTCAAGAAAACAAATGAGCAAAATAATCTAACAATGCACTTTAATTGAAATACTCCAACTCTATGGGCGGGGGCACTAGCTTGGTTGGCTAAGTCTTTCCTATTGCAGGAGGCTGGTCACGAGTTCTAGTCTCCCCCAGCTCGTGGTACCGGAGGGCATGTCCCTCTAGTGCCGCCGGTCACGTTAAAAAGTTTACTAGGCATGTTGCAATTTATAGGGGACCTTGCTTTACAAACCCGATTTTTGCCGCCTAAAAAAAAAACTCCAGCTCTACAAATTGTTTCCTCAAAATAGAAGAAAAATCAAAACCCATGAGAAAACTCGAGAAAACAAATGAGGAAAATAACCTAACAATGCACTTTAATTGAAATACTCTACCTCTACAAATTGTTTCCTCAGAACAGAAGAACATGAAAGCCCATGATAAAACTCAAAAAATAAACGAGCAAAATAACCTAACAATGCACTTTAATTGAAATACTCCAACTCTACAAATTGTTGCCTCATAATCGAAGAACATCAAAGCACATGAGAAAACTCAAGAAACAAATGAGAAAAATAACCTAACAATGCACTTTAATTGAAATACTCTAGCTCTACAAATTGTTTCCTCATAACAGAAGCACATCAAAGCCGATGAGAAAAACTCAAAAAACAAACGAGCAAAATAACCTAACAATGCACTTTAATTGAAATACTCCAGCCCTACAAATTGTTTCCTTAGAACAAAAAAATATCAAAGCTCATGAAAAAACTCAAAAAAAAAATGAGAAAAATAGCCTAACAATGCACTTTAATTGAAATACTCCAGCTCTACAAATTGTTTCCTCATAACAAAAGAATATCAAAGCCCATGATAAAATTGAAGAAACAAACGAGCAAAATAACCTAACAATACACTTTAATTGAAATACTCCAGCTCTACAAATTATTTCCTGATAAAAAGGAACATTAAAGCTTATGAGAAAACTCAAGAAAAAAAACTGACGAGAAAAATTACCTAACAATGCACTTTAATTGAAATACTCCAGTTCTACAAATTATTTCCTTAGAATAGAAGAACATCAAAGCCCATGACAAAATTCAAAAAACAAACGAGCAAAATAAACTAACAATGCACTTTAATTGAAATACTTCAGCTCTACAAATTGTTTCCTCAGAATAAAAGAACATCAAAGCCCATAAAAACTCAAGAAAAACAAATGAGCAAAATAACCAAACAATGCACTTTAATTGAAATAATCTAGCTCTACAAATTGTTTCCTTAGAACAAAAGTACATTAAAGCCCATGAGAAAACTCAAGCAACAAACGAGCAAAAATAACCTAACAATGCACTTTAATTGAAATACCCCAGCTCTACAAATTGTTTCCTCATAATAGAAGAGCATCAAAGCCCATGAGAAAACTCAAGAAACAAACGAGCAAAATAACCTAACAATGCACTTTAATTGAAATACTCCAACTCTACAAATTGTTTCCTCAGAACAAAAGAACATCAAAGACCATAAGAAAACTTAAGAGACAAATGAACAAAATAACCTAACAATTCACTTTAATTGAAATACTCGAGCTCTACAAATTGTTTCATCAGAACAGAAGAACATCAAAGCCCATAAGAAAACTTAAGAAATAAAAGAGCAAAAATAACCTAACAATGCACTTTAATTGAAATACTCCACTTCTACAAATTATCTCCTCATAACAGAAGACCATTGAAGCCCATGAGAAAATTCAAAAAATATACGAGCAAAATAGCCTAACAATGCATTTTAATTTAAATACTTCAGCTCTACAAATTGTTTCCTCATAATAGAAGAACATCAAAGGCCATGAGAAAAACTCTAAAAACAAACAAGCAAAATGACCTAACAATGCACTTTAATTGGAATACTCTAGCTCTACAAATCGTTTCCTTAGAACAGAAGAACGTCAAAGCCCATGAGAAAAATAAAAAAATAAATGAGCAAAATAACATAATAATACACTTTAATTGAAATACTCCAGCTCTACGGGTGGGGGCCCTAGCTCAGTTGGCTAAGTCTTTCCTATTGTAGGAGGATGGTCACAAGTTCTATTCTCCCCCATTTCGTGGTAGCGGAAGGCATGTCGCACCAACACCGTCGGTCACATTAAAAAGTTTATTAGGCATGCTGCAGTTTATAGGGGACTGTGCTTTACAAACCCAATTTTTAAAAGCCTAAAAAAAAAAAAAACTTCAGCTCTACAAATTGTTTCCTTAGAATAGAAGAACATCAAAGCTTATGAGAAAACTCAAGAAATAAACAAGCATAATAACCTAACAATGCACTTTAATTGAAAAATTCAGCTCTACAAATTGTTTTCCTCATAACAGAAGAACATCAAAGCCTATAAGAAAACTCAAGAAAAATAAATGACCAAAAATAACCTAACAATGCACTGTAATTGAAATACTCCAGCTCTACAAATTGTTTCCTCAAAACAGAAGAGCATCAAAGCCCATGAGAAAACTCAAAAAAAAAAGAGCAAAATAACCTAACAATGCACTTTAATTGAAATATTTCAGCTCTACAAATTGTTTCCTCAGACCAGAAAAACATCAAAGTCCAAGAGAAAACTCAAAAAACAAATGAGAAAATTAACCTAACAATGCAAATTAATTGAAATACTCCAGCTCTAAAAAATGTTTCCTCAGAATAGAAGATCATTAAAGCCCATGAGAAAACTCAAGAAACAAAGAAGCAAAAATAACCTAAAAATGAACTCTAATTGAAATACTCCAGCTCTAAAAATTGTTTCCTCAAAAGAGAAGAACATTAAATTCCATGTGAAAACTCAAAAAAATAAATGAGCAAAATAACCTAACAATGAACTTTGATTGAAATACTCCAGCTCTACAAATTGTTTCTTCAGAATAGAAGAACATCAAAGCCTATGAGAAAACTCAAGAAACAAATGAGCAAAATAACCTAACAATGCACTGTAATTGAAATAATCCAACTCTACAAATTATTTTCCTCATAACAGAAGAACATCAAAGCCCATGATAAAACTCAGGAAACAAATGAGCAAAAATAACCTGACAATGCAGTTTAATTTAAATACTCTATCTCTACAAATTGTTTTCTCAGAAAAAAGGAACATCAATTCCCATGAAGAAACTCAAAAAAATGAATGAGGAAAATAACCTAACAATGCACTTTAATTGAAATACTCCAGCTCTAGAAATTGTTTGCTCAGAACAGAAGAACTTGAAAGCACATGAGAAAACTCAAAAAACAAAAAAACAAAATAACCTAACCATGCACATTAATTGAAATACTCCAGCTCTACAAATTGTTCCCCTCAGAACAAAAGAACATCAAAGCCCATGAGAAAAATTCAACAAATAAACGAGCAAAAATAACCTAATAATGCACTTTAATTGAAATACTCCAGCTTTACAAATTATTTTCCTCATAATAGTGGAACATCAAAGCCCATGAGAAAAACTCAAGAAAACAAATGAGAAAAATAAACTAACAATGCACTTTAATTGAAATACTCCAGCTCTACATATTGTTTCCTTATAAAAGAAAAAAATCAAAGCCTATCAAAAAACTCAAGAAACAAATGAGAAAAAAAAACTAATAATGCACTTTAATTGAAATACTCCATCTCTACAAATTGTTTTCCTCAGAATAAAAGAACATCAAAGCCGATGAGAAATTTCAAAAAACAAATGAACAAAATAACCTAACAATGCACTTTAATTGAAATACTCCATCTCTACAAATTGTTTCCTCATAACAGAAGAACATCAAAGCCCATGAGAAAACTCAAGAAATAAGTGAGAAAAATAACCTAACAATGCACTATAATTATAATATTCCACTCTACAAATAGTTTCCTCAGAACAGAAGAACATCAAATCCCATGAGAAAACTCAAGAACCAAACAAGCAAAAATAACCTAGCAATGCACTTTAATTGAAATACTCCAGTTCCACAAATTGTTTCCTTAGAATAGAACAACATCAAAGCCCATGAGCAAACTCAAGAAACAAAAGAGCAAAAATAATCTAACAATGAACTTTAATTGAAATACTCCAGCTCTACAAATTGTTTCCTTAGAATAAAAGAACATCAAAGCCCATGAGAAAACTCAAAAAAAACAAATGAGGAAAATAACCTAACAATGCAATTTAATTGAAGAACATCAAAGTCCATGAGAAACTCATTAAACAAACAAGAAAAATAACCTAACAATGCACTTTAATTGAAATAATCCAGCTCTATAAATTGTTCCCTCAGAACAGAAGAATAGCAAAGCCCATGAGAAAACTCAAGAAACAAATGAGCAAAAATAACCTAACAACACACTTTAATTCAAATACTCCTGCTCTATAAAATGTTTCTTTAGAACAGAAGAACATGAAAGCCCATGAGAAAAAACTCAAGAAACGAACGAGCAAAATAACCTAACAATGCACTTTAATTGAAACACTCCAACCCTAAAAATTGCTTCCTCATAACAGAAGAACATCAAAGCACATGAGAAAACTCAAAAAATAAAAAAATAAAATAACCTTACAATGCACTTTAATTGAAATACTCCAGCTCTACAAATTGTTTCCTTAGAACAAAGGAACATCAATGCCCATGAGAAAATTCAAGAAAAACAAATGAGCAAAGTATCCTAACAATGCAATTTAATTGAAATACTCTAGCTCTACGGGCGGAGGCCCTAGCTCGGTTGGCTAAGTCTTTCCTGTTGCAGGAGGCTGGTCACGAGTTCTAGGCTTCCTTGTCCTGTGCTACTGGAGGGCGCGTCGCGCCAACCCTGGTAGTGACGTTAAAAAGTTTACTAGGAACGCTGCAGTTTATAGGGAACTGTGCTTTACAAACCCAATTTCTACATCCTAAAACAAAAAAAAAGAACTCCAGCTCTACAAATTGTTTCCTCAGAATAGAAGAACATCAAAGCCCATCAGAAAACTCAAGAAACAAATGAGCAAAATAACCTAACAATGAAATTTAATTCAAATACTCGAGCTCTACAATTTTTTTCCTCAAAACAAAAGAACATGAAAGTGCATGAGAAAACTCAAGACACAAACAAACAAAAATAACCTAACAATGCACTTTAATTGAAATACTCCAGCTCTACAAATTGTTTCCTCATAACAGAAGAACATGAAAGCCCATGAGAAAACTCAAAAAAACAAATGAGCAAAATAACCTAACAATGCACTTTAATTGAAATTATCCAGCTCTACAAATTGTTCCCTCATAACAGAAGAACATCAAAGCCCATGAGAAAACTCAACAAACAAACGAGCAAAAATAACCTAACAATGCACTTTAATTGAAATACTCCAGCTCTACAAATTGTTTCATCAGAATAGAAGAACATCAAAGCCCATGGGAAAACTCATGAAACAAAAGAGTAAAATAACCTAATAATGCACTTTAATTTAAATACTCCAGCTCTACAAATTGTTTCCTAAGAATAGAAAAACATCAAATCCCATGAGAAAACTCAAGGAATAAATGAGCAAAATAACCTAACAATGCACATTAATTGAAATAATCCAGCTCTACAAATTCTTTCCTTAGAACCGAAGAACATCAAAGCCCATGAGAAAACTCAAGAAAAAAAACGAGTAAAAATAACCTAGCAATGCACTTTAATTGAAATATTCCAGATCTACAAATTGTTTCCTCGAATAGAAGAACATTAAAGCTCATGAAAAAAACTCAATAAACAAACGAGCAAAATAACCTAACAATGCACTTTAATTTAAATATTTTAGCTCTACAAATTGTTTCCTCATAACAGAAAAACATTAAAGCCTATGAGAAAAACTCAACAAACATACGAACAAAATAAACTAACAAAGCACTTTAATTTAAATACTCCAGCTCTTCAAATTGTTTCAGCAGAACAGAAGAACATGAAAGCCCATGATAAAACTCAAAAAACAAATGAGCAAAATAACCTAACAATGAACTTTAATTGAAATGCTCCAGCTCTACAAATTGTTTCCTCAGAATAGAAGAACATCAAAGCCCATGAGAAAACTCAAAGAACAAATGAGCAAAATAAGCTAACAATGCACATTAATTGAAATAATCCAGCTCTACAAATTGTTTCCTTAGAACTGAAGAACATCAAAGGTCATGAGAAATCTCAAAAAACAAACGAGTAAAAATAACCTAACAATGCACTTTAATTGAAATATTCCTACTCTACAAATTGTTTCCTCGAACAGAAGAACATGAAAGCCCATGAAAAAAAACTCAATAAACAAACGAGCAAAATAACCTAACAATGCACTTTGATTTAAATACTCCAGTTGTACAAATTGTTTCCTCATAACAGAAAAATATTAAAGCCTATGAGAAAAACTCAACAAACATACGAACAAAATAAACTAACAATGCAATTTAATTGAAGTACTCCAGCTCTACAAATTGTTTCATTAGAACAGAAGAACATGAAAGCCCACGATAAAACTCAAAAAACAAACAAGCAAAATAACCTAAGAATGTACTTTTATTGAAATACTCCAACTCTACAAACTATTTTCCTCAGAATAGAAGAACACCAAAGCCCATGAGAAAACTCAACAAACAAGTGAGCAAAATAACCTAACAATGCACTTTAATTGAAATAATCCAACTCTAAAAATTGTTTCCTTAGAACAGAAGAACATCAAAGCCCATGAGAAAATTCAAGAAACAAATGAATAAAAATAACCTAACAATGCACTTTAACTGAAATACTCCAACTCTACAAATTGTTTTTTACTTACAACAGAAAAACATGAAAGTTCATGAGAAAAATCGAGAAACAAACGAGAAAAATAACTTAACAATGCACTTTAACTAAAATACTCCAGCTGTACAAATTATTTCCTCATAATAGAAGAACATCAAAACACATGAGAAAACTTAAGAAAACAAACGTGAAAAATAACCTAACAATGCACTTTAATTGAAATACTCCAGCTTTACAAACCCAATTTTTAAAGTCTAAAAGAAAAAGAAAAAAAACTCCAGCTCTAGAAATTGTTTCCTCAGAATAAAAGAACATCAAAGTCCATGAGAAAACTCTAAAAACAAACTAGCAAAATAAACTAACAATGCACTTTAATTGAAATACTCTAGCTTTACAAATTGTTTCTTCAGAATAGAAGAACATCAAAGCCCATGAGAAAACTCAAGAAATAAACGAGCAAAATAACCTAATAATGCACTTTAATTGAAATACTTCAGCTCTACAAATTGTTTCCTCAGAATTAAAAAATATTAAATCCCATGAGAAAACTCAAGAAACAAATGAGCAAAATAACCTAACAATGCACTTTAATTGAAATACTCCAACTCTGCAGGCGGGGGCCCTAGCTCGGTTGGCTAAGTCTTTCCTGTTGCAGGATGCTGGTCACGATTTCTAGTCTCCCCCATCTCGTGGTACCAGAGGGCGTGTCGCTCCAGCACCGCCGGTCACGTTAAAAAGTTTACCAGGCACATGGTAGTTTATAGGGGACCGTGCTTTACAAACCCGATATTTGCAGCCTAAAACAAAAAAAAAAACTTCAGCTCTACAAATTATTTTATCAGAATAGAAGAACATCAAAGCCGATGAGAAAATTCAAAAAACAAATGAACAAAATAACCTAACAATGCACTTTAATTGAAATACTCCATCTCTACAAATTGTTTCCTCATAACAGAAGAACATCAAAGCCCATGAGAAAACTCAAGAAATAAGTGAGAAAAATAACCTAACAATGCACTATAATTATAATATTCCACTCTACAAATAGTTTCCTCAGAACAGAAGAACATCAAATCCCATGAGAAAACTCAAGAACCAAACAAGCAAAAATAACCTAGCAATGCACTTTAATTGAAATACTCCAGTTCCACAAATTGTTTCCTTAGAATAGAACAACATCAAAGCCCATGAGCAAACTCAAGAAACAAAAGAGCAAAAATAATCTAACAATGAACTTTAATTGAAATACTCCAGCTCTACAAATTGTTTCCTTAGAATAAAAGAACATCAAAGCCCATGAGAAAACTCAAAAAAAACAAATGAGGAAAATAACCTAACAATGCAATTTAATTGAAATACTCTAGCTCTACAAACTGTTTTCCTTAGAACAAAAAAACATCAAAGCCCATGAGAAGAACTCAAGAAACAAACTAAAAAAATAACCTAACAATGAAATTTAATTGAAATGATCCAGCTCTAAAAATTGTTTCCTCATAACAGAAGAATATTAAGGACCATAAAAAAATTCAAGAAAACAAACGAGCAAAATAACCTAACAATGCACTTTAATTGAAATACTCCAGCTCTACAAATTGTTTCCTCAAAACAGAAGAACATCAAAGCCCATGAGAAAACTCAAGAAATAAATCAGCAAAATAACCTAACAATGCACTGTAATTGAAATATTCCACTCTACAAATTCTTTCCTCAGAATAGAAGAACATCAAAGCCCATGAGAAAAATCAAGCAACAAATGAACAAAAATAACCTAACAATGCACTTTAATTGAAATACTCCAGCTCTACAAATTGTTTTACTCATAATAGAAGAACATCAAAGACCATGAGAAAAACTCAAGAAACGAATGAGAAAAATAAATTGACAATGCACTTTAATTGAAATACTCTAGCTATACAAATTGTTTGCTTAGAAAAAAAGAACATCAAAGCCCATGAGAAAACTCAAGAAATAAATGAGCAAAATAACCTAACAATGCACTGTAATTGAAATATTCCATTCTATAAATTATTTCCTTAGAACAGAAGAACATCAAAGCCCATGAGAAAAACTCAAGCAACAAACGAACAAAAATAACCTAACAATGCACTTTAATTGAAATACTCCACCTCTACAAATTGTTTCCTCAGAATAGAAGAACATCAAAGCCCATGAGAAAACTCAAGAAACAAACGAGCAAAATAAATTAACAATGCACTTTAATTGAAATACTCCAGCTCTACAAATTGTTTCCTTAGAATAGAAGAACATCAAAGTCCATGACAAAAACTCAAGAAACAAACAAGCAAAATAACCTAACAATGCACTTTAATTGAAATAATCTAGCTCTACAAATTGTTTCCTTAGAACAGAAGAATATCAAAGCCCATGAGAAAACCTTAAAAAAAAACAAGCAAAAATAACCTAACAATGCACTTGAATTGAAATATTCCTACTCTATAAATTGTTTCCTCAGAACAGAATAACATGAAAGCCCATGAGAAAAAAGTCAAGAAACAAACGAGCAAAATAACCTAACAATGCACTTTAATTGAAATACTTCAGCTCTAAAAATTGTTTCCTCATAACAGAAGAACATCAAAGCACATGAGAAAAACTCAAAAAATAAAAAAATAAAATAACCTAATTGAAATACTCCAGCTCTACAAATGGTTTCCTCAGAATAAAGGAACATCAATTACCATGAGAAAACTCAACAAAAAAAATGAGAAAAATATCCTAACAATGCACTTTAATTGAAATACTCTAGCTCTAAGAGCGGGGGCCCTAGCTCGGTTGGCTAAGTCTTTCCTATTGCAGGAGGCTGGTCACAAGTTCTAGGCTCCCTTGTCCCGTGGTACTGGAGGGCGCATCGCGCCAACCCTGCTGGTCACGTTAAAAAGTTTACTAGGCACGCTGCAGTTTATAAGGGACCGTGCTTTACAAACCAAATTTCTGTAGCCTAGAACCAAAAAAAGAAAGAACTCCAGCTCTAGAAATTATTTCGTCAGAATAGAAGAACATCAAAGCCCATCAGAAAACTCAAGAAACAAATGAGCAAAATAACCTAACAATTCAATTTAATTCAAATACTCGAGCTCTACAATTTGTTTCCTCAGAACAAAAAATATGAAAGCCCATGAAAAAACTCAATTGTTTCAAATACTCGAGCTCTACAAATTGTTTCATCAAAATAGAAAAATACGAAAGCCCATGAGAAAACTCAAAAAAACAAATAAGCAAAATAACCTAACAATGCTAATTAATTGAAATTATCTAGCTCTACAAATTGTTCCCTCATAACAGAAGAAAATCAAAGACCATAAGAAAACTCTACAAACAAACGAGCAAAAATAACCTAATAATGTACTTTAATTGAAATACTCTAGCTCTACAAATTGTTTCCTAAGAATAGAAGATCAAAGCCCATGAGAAAACTAAAAAAACAAACGAGCAAAATAACCTAACAATGCAATTTAATCGAAATACTCTAGCTCTACAAATTGTTTTCCTTAGAACAAAAGAATATCAAATCCCATGAGAAAACTCAAGAAACAAAATAGAAAAATAACCTAACAATGAACTTTAATTGAAATACTTCAGCTCTAAAAATTATTTCCTAAGAACAGAAGAACATTAAAGCCCATGAGAAAACTCAAGAAAACAAACGAGCAAAATAACCTAACAATGCACTTTAATTGAAATACTCCAGCTCTAAAAATTGTTTCCTCATAACAGAAAAATATCAAAACCCATGAGAAAACTCAAGAAATAAATGAGCAAAATAACCTAACAATGCACTGTAATTGAAATATTCCACTCTACAAATTGTTTCCTCAGAAGAGAAGAACATCAAATCCTATGAGAAAACTCAAGCAACAAACGAGCAAAATAACCTAACAATGCAATTTAATTGAAATACTCCAGCTCTACAAATTGTTTTCCTTAGAACAAAAGAACATCAAAGCCCATGAAAAAACTCAAGAAACAAACTAGAAAAATAACTTAATAATGAACTTTAATTGAAATACTTCAGCTCTACAAATTGTTTATTTAGAACAGAAAAACATTAAAACCCATGAAAAAAATCAAGAAAACAAATAAGCAAAATAACCTAATAATGCACTTACTTGAAATATTCCAGCTCTACAAATTGTTTCCTCAGAACAGAAGAACATCAAAGGCTATGAGAAAACTCAAGAAAATAAATGAGCAAAATAACCTAACAATGCATTGTAATTGAAATATTACACTCTACAAATTGTTTCCTCAGAATAGAAGAATATCAAAGGGCATGAGAAAACTCAAGCAACAAACCATCAAAAATAACATACCAATGCACTTTAATTGAAATCCTCCAGCTCTACAAATTGTTTTCCTCAGAATAGAAGAACATCAAAGCCCATGAGAAAACTCAAAAAACAAATGAACAAAATAAGTTGACAATGCAGTTTAATTCAAATACTCCAGCTCTACAAATTGTTTTCTCAGAATAGAAGAACATCAAAGTCCATGAGAAACTCGAGAAAACAAACAAGCAAAATAACCTAACAATGCACTTTAATTGAAATAATCCAGCTCTTCAAATTGTTCCCTTACAACAAAAGAATATCAAAGCCCATGAGAAAACTCAATAAACAAATGAACAAAAATAACCTAACAATGCACTTTAATTGAAATACTCCTGCTCTATAAATTGTTTCCTCATAACAGAAGAACATGAAAGCCCATGAGAAAAAAGTCAAGAAACAAACTAGCAAAATAACCTAATAATGCACTTTAATTGAAATACTCCAGCTCTAGAAATTATTTCTTTGTAACAGAAGAACATCAAAGCACATGAGAAAAATCAAAAAACAAACTAGAAAAATAACCTAACAATGAACTTTAATTGAAATATTCCAGCTCTAAAAATTGTTTCCTCATAATAGAAGAATATTAAAGCTCATGAGAAAACCTAAGAAAACAAACGAGCAAAATAACCTAACAATGCACTTTAATTGAAATACTCCAACTCTACAAATTATTTCCTCAGAACAGAAAAACATCAAAGCCCATGAGAAAACTCAAAAAATAAATGAGCAAAATAACCTAACAATGCACTGTAATTGAAATATTCCACTCTACAAATTGTTTCCTTAGAACAGAAGAACATCAAAGCCCATGAGAAAACTCAAGCAACAAACGAGCAAAAATAACCTAACAATGCACTTTAATTGAAATATTCCAGCTCTACAAATTGTTTCCTTAGAACAGAACAACATCAAAGCCCATGAGAAAACTCAAAAAATAAAGGAGCAAAAATAACCTGACAATGAACTTTAATTGAAATACTCCAGCTCTACAAATTATTTCCTTAGAACAAAAAAACATCAAAGCCCATGAGAAAACTCAAGAAACAAACAAGCAAAATAACCTAACAATGCAATTTAATTGAAATACTCCAGCTCTACAAATTATTTTCCTTAGAACAAAAGAACATCAAAGCCCATGAGAAAACTCAAGAAACAAACTAGAAAAATAACCTAACAATGAACTTTAATTGAAATACTGTAGCTCTAAAAATTATTTCCTCAGAACAAAAGAACATTAAAGCTCATGAAAAAATGTAAGAAAACAAACGAGCAAAACAACCTAACAATGCACTTTAATTGAAATACTCTAGCTCTACAAATTGTTTCCTCATAACAGAAGAACATCAAAGCCCATGAGAAAACTCAAGAAATAAATGAACAAAATAACTGAACAATGCACTGTAATTGAAATATTTCACTCTACAAATTGTTTCCTCATAATAGAAGAACATCAAAGCCCATGAGAAAACTCAAGCAACAAATGAGAAAAAATAAACTAACAATGCAATTTAATTGAAATACTCCAGCTCTACAAATTGTTTTTTCAGAATAAAAGAACATCAAAGCCCATGAGAAAACTCAAGAAGCAAACGAGCAAAATAACTTTACAATGCATTTTAATTGAAATACTCTAGCTCTAGAAATTGTTTCCTCAGAATAGAAGAACATCAAAGTCCATGAGAAACTCATTAAACAAACAAGAAAAATAACCTAACAATGCACTTTAATTGAAATAATCCAGCTCTATAAATTGTTCCCTCAGAACAGAAGAATAGCAAAGCCCATGAGAAAACTCAAGAAACAAATGAGCAAAAATAACCTAACAACACACTTTAATTCAAATACTCCTGCTCTATAAAATGTTTCTTTAGAACAGAAGAACATGAAAGCCCATGAGAAAAAACTCAAGAAACGAACGAGCAAAATAACCTAACAATGCACTTTAATTGAAACACTCCAACCCTAAAAATTGCTTCCTCATAACAGAAGAACATCAAAGCACATGAGAAAACTCAAAAAATAAAAAAATAAAATAACCTTACAATGCACTTTAATTGAAATACTCCAGCTCTACAAATTGTTTCCTTAGAACAAAGGAACATCAATGCCCATGAGAAAATTCAAGAAAAACAAATGAGCAAAGTATCCTAACAATGCAATTTAATTGAAATACTCTAGCTCTACGGGCGGAGGCCCTAGCTCGGTTGGCTAAGTCTTTCCTGTTGCAGGAGGCTGGTCACGAGTTCTAGGCTCCTTGTCCTGTGCTACTGGAGGGCGCGTCGCGCCAACCCTGGTAGTGACGTTAAAAAGTTTACTAGGAACGCTGCAGTTTATAGGGAACTGTGCTTTACAAACCCAATTTCTACATCCTAAAACAAAAAAAAAGAACTCCAGCTCTACAAATTGTTTCCTCAGAATAGAAGAACATCAAAGCCCATCAGAAAACTCTAGAAACAAACGAGCAAAATAACCTAACAATGAAATTTAATTCAAATACTCGAGCTCTACAAATTTTTTCCTCAAAACAAAAGAACATGAAAGTGCATGAGAAAACTCAAGACACAAACAAACAAAAATAACCTAACAATGCACTTTAATTGAAATACTCCAGCTCTACAAATTGTTTCCTCATAACAGAAGAACATGAAAGCCCATGAGAAAACTCAAAAAAACAAATGAGCAAAATAACCTAACAATGCACTTTAATTGAAATTATCCAGCTCTACAAATTGTTCCCTCATAACAGAAGAACATCAAAGCCCATGAGAAAACTCAACAAACAAACGAGCAAAAATAACCTAACAATGCACTTTAATTGAAATACTCCAGCTCTACAAATTGTTTCATCAGAATAGAAGAACATCAAAGCCCATGGGAAAACTCATGAAACAAAAGAGTAAAATAACCTAATAATGCACTTTAATTTAAATACTCCAGCTCTACAAATTGTTTCCTAAGAATAGAAAAACATCAAATCCCATGAGAAAACTCAAGGAATAAATGAGCAAAATAACCTAACAATGCACATTAATTGAAATAATCCAGCTCTACAAATTCTTTCCTTAGAACCGAAGAACATCAAAGCCCATGAGAAAACTCAAGAAAAAAAACGAGTAAAAATAACCTAGCAATGCACTTTAATTGAAATATTCCAGATCTACAAATTGTTTCCTCGAATAGAAGAACATTAAAGCTCATGAAAAAAACTCAATAAACAAACGAGCAAAATAACCTAACAATGCACTTTAATTTAAATATTTTAGCTCTACAAATTGTTTCCTCATAACAGAAAAACATTAAAGCCTATGAGAAAAACTCAACAAACATACGAACAAAATAAACTAACAAAGCACTTTAATTTAAATACTCCAGCTCTTCAAATTGTTTCAGCAGAACAGAAGAACATGAAAGCCCATGATAAAACTCAAAAAATAAATGAGCAAAATAACCTAACAATGAACTTCTAATTTGAAATGTTCACTGCATAAATTGTTTTCTTATTAGAAGAACATCAAAGTTTGTGAGAAAACTCCAGCAAAGAATAAATGAGCAGTTGGCCAATAATGCACATTAATTGAAATAATCCAGCTCTACAAATTGTTTCCTTAGAACTGAAGAACATCAAAGGTCATGAGAAATCTCAAAAAACAAACGAGTAAAAATAACCTAACAATGCACTTTAATTGAAATATTCCTACTCTACAAATTGTTTCCTCGAACAGAAGAACATGAAAGCCCATGAAAAAAAACTCAATAAACAAACGAGCAAAATAACCTAACAATGCACTTTGATTTAAATACTCCAGTTGTACAAATTGTTTCCTCATAACAGAAAAATATTAAAGCCTATGAGAAAAACTCAACAAACATACGAACAAAATAAACTAACAATGCAATTTAATTGAAGTACTCCAGCTCTACAAATTGTTTCATTAGAACAGAAGAACATGAAAGCCCACGATAAAACTCAAAAAACAAACAAGCAAAATAACCTAAGAATGTACTTTTATTGAAATACTCCAACTCTACAAACTATTTTCCTCAGAATAGAAGAACACCAAAGCCCATGAGAAAACTCAACAAACAAGTGAGCAAAATAACCTAACAATGCACTTTAATTGAAATAATCCAACTCTAAAAATTGTTTCCTTAGAACAGAAGAACATCAAAGCCCATGAGAAAATTCAAGAAACAAATGAATAAAATAACCTAACAATGCACTTAACCGAAATACTCCAACTCTACAAATTGTTTTTTACTTACAATAAAATGAAAAGTTCATGGAGAAAAATCGAACAAACGAAAAAATAATTTAACAATGCATTTAACTAAAATATCTAAATTGCATAAATTATTTCCTCATAATAGGAAGAACATCAAACATGAGAAAACTTTAAGAAAACAAACGTGAAAAAATAACCTAACAATGCACTTTAATTGAAATACCCACTATAAACCCAATTTTTAAAGTCTAAAAAGAAAAAGAAAAAAAAACTCCACTCTAGAAATTGTTTCCTCGCATTAAAAGAACATCAAAGTCCATGAGAAAACCTAAAACAAACTAGCAAAATAAACTAACAATGCACTTTAATTGAAATACTCAGCTTACAAATTGTTTCTCTCTAATAGAAGAACATCAGCTTCATGAGAAAACTCCAAGAAACAACCAGCAAAATAAACTTAATAATGCACTTTAATTGAAATAACTCACTTCACAAATTGTTTCTAATTAAAAATATTAAACCCATGAGAAAACCTAAGAACAATGAGCAAAATAACTAACAATGCACTTCTTAATTGAACACCCAACTCCTGCAGGCAAACAGCCTGCTGGGCTAAGTCTTCCCCTGCTGCGGTGATGCCGGGTCACGATTTCTAGTCTCCCATCTCGTGTGGTACCGAGGGCGTGTCGCTTCCAGCACCGCCGGTCACGTTAAAAAGTTTACCAGCACATGGTAGTTTATAGACCGTGGCTTACAAACCCGATATTTGCAGCCCAAACAAAAAAAAAAAAAACTTCAGCTCTACAAATTATTTTATCAAAATAGAAGAACATCAAAACCCATGAGAAAACTCAAGAAAAAAAAAATGAGCAAAATAAGCTTACAAAGCACTTTAATTTAAATACTCCAGCTCTACAAATTGTTTCCTCAGAACAGAAGCACATCAAAGCCCATGAGAAAACTCAAGAAAAAATGAGCAAAATAACCTAACAATGCACGTTAATTGAAATGCTCCAGCTCTACAAATTGTTTTCCTCATAACAGAAGAACATGAAAGCACATGAGAAAACTCAAGGAATAAACGAGCAAAATAACCTAACAATGCACTTTAATTTAAATACTCCAGCTCTACAAATTGTTTCCTGAGAACAAAAGAACATCAAAGCACATGAGAAAACTCAACAAACAAATGAGCAAAATAACCTAACAATGCACTTTAATTGAAATAATCCAGTTCTATGGGCGGGGGGCCTAGCTCAGTTGGCTAAGTCTTTCTTGTTGCAGGAGGCTGGTCAGAAGTTCTAGTCTCCCCTGTCCCATGGTACCGGAGGGCGTGTCGTGCCAACATCGCCCGTCACATTAAAAATTTTACAAGGAACACTCTAGTTTATAGGGGACCGTGCTTTACAAACCCAATTTCTGCAGCCTCAAAAAAAAAAAAACTCTAGCTCTACAAATTGTTTCCTCAGAATAGAAGAACATCAAATCCCATAAGAAAACTCAAGAAACAAACGAGCAAAATAACCTAAAAATGTACTTTAATTGAAATACTCAAGCTCTACAAATTGTTTCCTCAGAACAAAAGAACATCAAAGCCCATGAAAAAACTGAAGAAACAAATGAGCAAAATAACCTAACAATGCACTTTAATTGAAATACTCGAGCTCTACAAATTGTTTCCTCAGAACAAAAGAACATCAAAGCCCATGAGAAAATTCAAGAAACAAACGAGCAAACTAACCTAACAATGCACTTTAATTGAAATATTCTAGCTCTACAAATTGTTTCCTTGAACAAAAGAACATGAAATCCCATGAGAAAAAATCAATAAACAAACGAGCAAAATAACCTAACAATGCACTTTAATTTAAATACTCCAGCTCTACAAATTGTTTCCTCATAACAAAAAAATATCAAAGCCCATGAGAAAACTCAAGAAAAACATACGAACAAAATAAACTAACAATGCACTTTAATTTAAATACTCCATCTCTACAAATTGTTTCATGAAAACAGAAGAACATGAAAGCCCATGATAAAACTCAAAAAACAAACGAGCAAAATAACCTAACAATGCACTTTAATTGAAACACTCCAACTCTAAAAATTCTTTCCTTAGAATAGAAGAACATCAAAGTGCATGAGAAAATGACAATAAGAGATGAAGAAGAACATGAAATCCCATGAGAAAAACTCAATAAACAAACAAGCAAAAAAACCTAACAATGCACTTTAATTTAAATACTCCAGCTCTACAAATTGTTTCCTCATAACTAGAAAAACATCAAAGCCCATGAGAAAACTCGAGAAACATACAAACAAAATAAACTAACAATTTACTCTAATTAAAATACTCTACCTCTATAAATTATTTCATAACATGAAAGCCCATGATAAAACTCAAAAAACAAACGAGCAAAATAATCTAATAATGCACTTTAATTGAAATACTCCACTCTACAAATTGTTTTCCTCAGAATAGAAGAACATCAAAGCCTATGAGAAAACTCAACAAACAAATAAGCAAAATAACCTAACAATGCGCTTTAATTTAAATAATCCAGCTCTACAAATTATTTCCTTAGAACAGAAGAACATGAAAGCCCATGAGAAAAATTAAGAAACAAATGAACAAAAATAACCTAACAATGCACTTTAATTGAAATACTCAACCTCTACAAATTGTTTTTTCCTTAGAACAGAAGAACATGAAAGTTCATGAGAAAACTCAAGAAACAAATGAGCAAATAACTTAACATTGTGCTTTAATAACCTAACAATGCGCTTTAATTGAAATACTCCAGCTGTACAAATTGTTTCCTCATAACAGAAGAACATCAAAGCACATGAGAAAAACTCACAAAACAAACAAGAAAAATAATCTAACAATGCACTTTAATTGAAATACTCGAGCTCCACAAATTGTTTCCTCAGAATAGAAAAAGATCAAAGCCCATGAGAAAACTCAAAAAACAAATGAGCAAAATAACCTAACAATGCACTTTAATTGAAATACTCCAGCTCTACGGGCGGGTGCCCTAGCTCGGTAGGCTAAGTTTTTCCTTTTGCAGGAGGCTAGTCATGAGTTCTAGTGTCTTCCGTCTCGTGGTACTGGAGGGTGTGTCGCACCAGCGCCTTCGGTCAAATTAAAAAATTTACAAAGCATGATGCAGTTTATAGGGGACCGTGCTTTACAAACCCAAGTTTTGCAGTCTAAAAGAAAAAAAAAAACTCCAGCTCTAGAAATTGTTTCCTCAGAATAAAAGAACATCCAAGTCCATGAGAAAACTCAAAAAACAAACTAGCAAAATAAACTAACAATGCACTTTAATTGAAATACTCCAGCTTTACAAATTGTTTCATGAGAACAGAAGAACATCAAAGCCCATGAGAAAACTCAAGAAATAAACAAGCAAAATAACCTAACAATGCAGTTTAATTGAAATACTCCAGCTCTAAAAATTGTTTCCTCAGAGCAAAAAAATATCAAATCCCATGAGAAAAACTCAAGAAATAAATGAGCAAAATAACCTAACAATGCACTTTAATTGAAATACTCCAAGTCTACAGGCGGGGGCCCTAGCTCGGTTGAATAAGTCTTTCCTCTTGTAGGAGGCTGGTCACGATTTCTAGCCTCCCCCGTCTCGTGGTACAGGAGGGCGTGTCGCTCCAGCGTCACCGGTCACGATAAAATTTTTATAATGCACGTTGCAGTTTATAGGGGACCGTGCTTTACAAACCCAATTTTTGCAGCCTAAACCAAAAAAAAAACTCCAGCTCTACAAATTGTTTCATCAAAATAGAAGAACATCAAAACCCATGAGAAAAAACTCGAAAAAACAAACGAGCAAAATAACCTAACAATGCACTTTAATTGAAATACTCCAGCTCTACAAGTTGTTCCCTTAGAATAGAAGAATATCAAAGCCCATGAGAAAACTCAAGAAATAAACAAGCAAAAATAATCTAACAATACACTTTAATTGAAATACTCTAGCTCTATAAATTGTTTCCTCAGAATAGAACATGAAAGCCCATGAGAAAAAACTCAGGAAACAAATGAGCACATGAGAAAACTCAAAAAATAAACAAGCAAAATAACGTGACAATGCACTTTAATTTAATTACACTAGCTCTACAAATTGTTTCCTTAGAAATAAGGAACATTAATGCCAATGAGAAAACTCAAGAAAAACAAATGAGCAAAATATCCTAACAATGAACTTCAATTGAAATACTCCACCTCTACGGGCAGGGGCCCTAGCTCGGTTGGCTAAGTCTTTCCCGTTGCAGGAGGCTGGTCAAGAGTTCTAGTCTCCCCTATCCCGTTGTACCAGAGGGCATGTCGTGTTAATGCTTCCGGTCATGTTAAAAAATTTACCAGGCACGCTGCAGTTTATAGGGGACCGTGCTTTACAAACCCAATTTCTGAGGCCTAGAAAAAAGAAAAAAGAAACTCCAACTCTACAAATTGTTTCCTCAGAATAGAAGAAAATCAAAGCCCATCAGAAAACTCCAGAAACAAACAAGCAAAATAACCTAACAATGCACTTTAATTGAAATACTCGAGCTCTACAAATTATTTCCTCAGAACAAAAGAACATCAAAGCCCATGAGAAAAATTCAAGAAAAAATTGAGCAAAATAACCTAACAATGCACTTTAATTGAAATACTCCAACTCTACAAATTGTTTCCTCAGAATAGAAGAACATCAAAGCCCATGAGAAAACTCAAAGAACAAACGAACAAAATAACCTAACAATGCACTTTAGTTGAAATATTTCAGCTCTACAAATTATTTCCTCAGAATAGAAGAATATCAAAGCCCATGAGAAAACTCAAGAAATAAACGAGCAAAATAACCAAACAATGCACTTTAATTGAAATAATCTAGCTCTACAAATTATTTCTTTAGAACAGAAAAACATTAAAGCTCATGAGAAAACTCAAGCATTAAATGACCAAAAATAAACTAACAATGCACTTTAATTGAAATACCCCAGGTCTAGAAATTGTTTCTTGAGAATAGAAGAACATCAAAGCCCATGAAAAAACTCAAGAAACAAATGAGAAAAATAATGTAACAATGCACTTTAATTGAAATAATCTAGCTCTACAAATTGTTTCCTTAGAACAGAAGAACATTAAAGCCCATGAGAAAACTCAAGCAAAAAACGACCAAAAATAAACTAACAATGCACTTTAATTGAAATACCCCAGGTCTAGAAATTATTTCCTCAGAATAGAAGAACATCAAAGACCATGAGAAAAGTCAAGAAACAAATGAGCAAAATAACGTAACAATGCACTTTAATTGAAATACCCCAGGTCTAGTAATTGTTTCCTAAGAATAGAAGAACATCAAAGCCCATGGGAAAACTCAAGAAACAAATAAGCAAAATAACGTAACAATGCACTTTAATTGAAATACACCAACTCTACAAATTATTTCTTCAGAACAAAAGAACATCAAAGCCCATAAGAAAACACAAGAAACAAATGAACAAAATAACATAACAATTCACTTGAATTGAAATACTCCAGCTCTATAAATTGTTTCATCGGAATAGAAGAACATCAAAGCCTATAATAAAACTCAAGAAATGAATGCGCAAAAATAACCTAACAATGCACTTTAATTGAAATACTCTAGCTCTACAAATTGTTTATTCATAATAGAATACCATCAAATCCCATGAGAAAACTCAAAAAATAAACGAGCAAAATAACTTAACAATACATTTTAATTGAAATACTCCAGCTCTACCAATTGTTTCCTCATAATAGAAGAACATCAAAGGCCATGACAAAACTCAAAAAACAAACGAGCAAAATGACCTAACAATGCACTTTATTTGGAATACTCCAGCTCTACAAATTATTTCTTCAAAATAGAAGAACATCAAAGCCCATGAGAAAACTCAAGAAAGAAATGAGCAAAATAACCTAACAATAAATTTTAATTGAAATACTCAAGCTCTAAAAATTGTTTCTTTAGAACAGAAGAACAACAAAACCCATCAGAAAACTCAAGAAACAAATGAGCAAAATAACATAGCAATGCACTTTAATTAAAATACTCCAGCTCTACAAATTGTTTCCTCAGAACAAAAAAATGTCAATGCTGATGAGAAAAATCAAAAAATAAATGAGCAAAATAACATAACAATGTACTTTAATTGAAATACTCCAGCTCTACGGGCGGGGTCCTAGCTCGGTTGGCTATGTCTTTCCTATTGCAGGAGGCTGGTCAGGAGTTCTAGTCTCGCCCATCTCGTGGTAGCGGAGGGCATGTCGCACCAGCACCGTTGGTCACATTAAAAAGTTTACTAGGCACGCTGCAGTTTATAGGGGACCGTGCTTTACAAACTCGATTCCTGCAGCCTAAAATAAAAAAATTAAAAAAATTAAAAAAACTTCAGCTCTACAAATTGTTTCCTCAAAACAGAAAAACATCTAACAAAATGAGAAAACACAAGAAATAAACTAGCAAAATAACCTAACAATGCACTTTAATTGAAATACTCCAACTCTACAAATTGTTTCCTTAGAAGAGAAGAACATCAAAGCCCATGAGAAAACTCAAGAAAATAAATGAGCATAATAACCTAACAACACATTTTAATTGAAATACTCCTGCTCTACAAATTGTTTCCTCATAACAGAAGACCATGAAAGCCCATGAGAAAACTCAAAAATTAAACGAGCAAAATAACCTAACAATGCATTTTAATTGAAATACTCCAGCTCTACAAATTGTTTCCTCATAATAGAAGAACATCAAATGCCATGAGAAAATACAAAAAATAAATGAGCAAAATGACCTAAGAATGCACTTTAATTGGAATACTCCAGCTCTACAAATTGTTTTTTCAAAATAGAAGAACATCAAAGCCCATGAGAAAACTCAAAAAAGAAATAAGCAAAATAACCTAACAATGAATTTTAATTGAAATACTCGAGCTCTAAAAATTGTTTCCTTAGAACAGAAGAACATAAAAGCCCATGAGAAAACTCAAGAAACAAATGAGCAAAATAACAGAACGATGCACTTTAATTGAAATACTTCAGCTCTACAAATTGTTTCCTCATAACAGAAAAACGTCAAAGCCCATGAGAAAAATCAAAAAATAAATGAGAAAAATAACATAACAATGCACTTTAATTAAAATATTCCAGCTCTACGAGCGGGGGCCCTACCTCGGTTAGCTAAGTCATTCCTATTGTAGGAGGCTGGTCATGAGTTCTAGTCTCCCCCGTCTCATGGTAGCGGAGGGCGTGTCGCACCATCACCGTCGGTCACATTAAAAAGTTTACTAGTCATGCTGCAGTTTATAGGGGACCATGCTTTACAAACCCCATTTCTGTAGCCTAAAAGATAAAAAAAAATTTAAAAAAAAACTCTAGCTCTACAATTTCTTTCCTCAAAATAGAAGAACATGAAAAAAAATGAGAAAACGTAAGAAATAAACTAGCAAAATAACCTAACAATGCACTTTAATTGAAATACTCAACCTCTACAAATTGTTTCCTTAGAATAGAAGAACACCAAAGCCCATGAGAAAACTCAATAAATAAACGAGCATAATAACCTAACAATACACTTTAATTGAAATAATCCAGCTCTACAAATTATTTTTCCTTAGAACAGAAGAACATCAAATCCCATAAGAAAACTCAAGAAAAATAAACGAGCAAAAATTACCTAACAATGCACTTTAACTGAAATACTCTAGCTCTACAAATTATTCCTTCAGAACAGAAGAACATCAAAGCCCATGAGAAAACACAAAAAAAAAGAGAGCAAAATAACCTGACAATGCACTTTAATTGAAATATTCCAGCTCTACAAATTGTTTCCTCATTACAGAAAAACATCAAAGCCCATGAGAAAACTCAAGAAACAAATGAGAAAAATAACCTAACAACGCACTTTAATTGAAATACTTCAGCTCTACTAAATGTTTCCTTGGAATAGAAGATCATAAAAGCCCATGAGAAAACTCAAGAAACAAATGATCAAAAAAAACCTAACAATAAATTTTAATTGAAATACTCCAGCTCTACAAATTGGTTCCTCAGAACAGAAGAAAATTAAAGCCCATGAGAAAACTCAGGAAAATAAACGAGAAAAATAACCTAACAATGCACTTTAATTTAAATAATCTAGCTCTACAAATTGTTTCCTCATAATAGAAGAACATCAAAGCCCATGAGAAAACTCAAGAAACAAATGAGCAAAATAACCTAACAATGCACTGTAATTGAAATAATTCAGCTCTACAAATTCTTTCCTCAGAACAGAAAAACATCAAAGCCCATGAGAAAACTCAGGAAACAAACGAGCAAAAATAACCTGACATTGCACTTTAATTGAAATACTCTAGCTCTATAAATTATTTCCATATAACACAAGAACATGAAAACCCATGAGAAAACTAAAGAAAAAAATGAGCAAAATAACCTAACAATGCACTTTAATTGAAATACTCCACCTCTAAAAATGGTTTCCTCATAACAGAAGAACATCAAAGCACATGAGAAAACTCAAAAAATAAAAGAGAAAAATAACCTAACAATCCACATTAATTGAAATACTCTAGCTCTACAAATTGTTTCCTCAGAACAAAGGAACATCAATGCCCATGAAAAAACTCAAGAAACAAACGAGAAAAATAACCTAACAATGCACTTTAATTGAAATCCTTCAGCTCTACAAATTGTTTCCTCATAACAAAAGAATATCAAAGCCCATGAGAAAATTCAAGAAACAAACAAGAAAAAATAATGTAACAATGCACTTTAATTGAAATACTCCACCTCTAGAAATTGTTTGCTCAGAACAGAAGAACATGAAAGCCCATGAGAAAAATCAAAAAAAAAATGAGCAAAATAACCTAACCATGCACATTAATTGAAATACTCCAGCTCTACAAATTCTTCCCTCAGAACAAAAGAACATCAAAGCCCATGAGAAAACTCAACAAACAAATGAGCAAAAATAACTTAAGAATGCACTTTAATTGAAATAATCTAGCTCTACAAATTATTTCCTCATAATAGTGGAACATGAAAGCCCATGACAAAAACTCAAGAAACAAACGAGAAAAATAGCCTAACAATGCACTTTAATTGAAATACTCCAGCTCTACAAATTGTTTCCACATAACAAAAGAAAATAAAAGCCTACCAGAAAACTCAAGAAACAAATGAGCAAAATAAACTAATAATGCACATTAATTGAATTACTCTAGCTCTACAAATTGTTTTCTAAGAATAGAAGAACATCAAAGCTGATGAGAAAATTTAAGAAACAAATGAACAAAATAACCTAACAATGCACTTTAATTGAAATACTTCAGCTCTAAAAATTGTTTCCTTAGAATAGAACAACATGAAAGCCCATGAGAAAACTCAAGAAACAAAGGAGAAAAAATAACCTAAGAATGCATTTTAATTGAAATAATCCAATTCTACAAATTGTTCACTTATAACAGAACAACATCAAAGCCCATGAGAAAACTAAACAAACGAGCAAAAATAACCTAACAATGCACTTTAATTGAGATACTCCAGCTCTACAAATTCTTTCCTCAGAATAGAAGAACATCAAAGCCCATGAGAAAAACTCAAGAAACAAATGAGCAAAATAACCTAACAATGCACTTTAATTGAAATACTCCAGCTCTACAAATTTTTTTTCTTATAACGGAAAAACACCAAAGTCTATGAGAAAATTCAAAAAATAAATGAGCAAAATAATCTAATAATTTACATTTTAATTGAAATACTCCAGCTCTACAAATTGTTTCCTCAAAATAGAAGAACATCAAACCCCATAAGAAAACTCAAAAATCAAACGAGCAAGATAACCTAACAATCCACTTTAATTGAAATACTCCAGCTCTACAAATTGTTTCGTCAAAACAGAAGCACATCAAACCCCATGCGAAAACTCAAGAAACAAATAAGCAAAATAACCCAATAATGAATTTTGATTGAAATACTCCAGCTCTAAAAATTACTTCCTTAGAACAAAAGAACATCAAAATCCATGAGAAAACTAAAGAAACAAACAGGAAAAATAAGCTAACAATGCACTTTAATTGAAATACTCCACCTGTACAATTTTTTTTCCTTAGAACAAAAGAACATCAAAGCCCATTAGAAAACTCGAGAAACAAACTAGAAAAATAACCTAACAATGAACTTTAATTGAAATACTCCAGCTCTAAAAATTGTTTCCTCAGAACAGAAGAACATTAAAGCCCATGATAAAAATTAAGAAAACAAACGGGAAAAATAACCTAACAATGCACTTTAATTGAAATACTCCAGCTCTACAAATTGTTTCCTCATAACAGAAGAACATCAAAGCCCATGAGAAAACTCAAGAAATAAATGAGAAAATATTAACCTAACAATGCACTGTAATTGAAATATTCCACTCTACATATTGTTTCCTCAGAACAGAAGAACATCAAAGACCATTAGAAAACTCAAGCAACAAATGAGCAAAAATAACCCAACAATGCACTTTAATTGAAATACTCCAGCTCTACAAATTATTTCCTTCAGAATAGAAGAACATCAAAGCCCATGAAAAAACTCAAGAAACAAACGAGCAAAATAACTAGACAAGAAACGAACAAGCAAAATAAGCTAACAATGCACTTTAATTGAAATAATACAGCTCTACAAATTATTCCCTCAAAATAGAAGAATATCAAAGCCCATGAGAAAATTCAAGAAACAAACGAGCAAAAATAACTTAATAATGCACTTTAATTGAAATACTCGTGCTCTATAAATTGTTTCCCCAAAACAGAAGAACATGAAAGCCCATAAAAAAAAACTCAAGCAACAAACTCACAAAATAAACTAACAATGCACTTTAATTGAAATACTCCAGCTCTAAAAATTGTTTCCTCATAACAGAAGAACATCAAAGCACATGAGAAAACTCAAAAAATAAATGAGCAAAATAACCTAATAATGCACTTTAATTGAAATACTCTAGCTTTACAAATTGTTTCCTCAGAACAAAGGAACATCATTGCCCATGAGAAAACTCAAGAAAAACAAATGAGTAAAATATCCCAACAATGCACTTTAATTGAAATACTCCAGCTCTACAGGGGGCCCTAGCTCGGTTGGCTAAGTCTTTCTTATTGCAGGAGGTTGGTCACGAGTTCTAGGCTCCCTTGTCCCGTGGTACTAGAGGGCATGTCGCACCAACCCCGCCGGTCACTCTAAAAAGTTTACTAGGCACATTGCAGTTTATAGGGGACCGTGCTTTACAAACCCAATTTCTGCAGCCGAAAACAAAAAAAAAAAACCTTCAGCTCTACAAATTGTTTCCTCAGAATAGAAGAACATGAAAGCCCATCAGAAAACTCAAGAAACAAACAAGCAAAATAACCTAACAATGCAATTTAATTGAAATACTCGAGTTCTACAAATTGTTTCCTCAGAACAAAAGAACATCAAAGCCCATGAGAAAACTCAAAACACAAAGGAGCAAAAATAACCTAACAATGCACTTTAATTGAAATACTCCAGCTCTACAAATTGTTTCCTCAGAACAAAAGAAAATGAAAGCTCATGAGAAAACTCAAGAAAACAAATGAGAAAAATAACCTAACAATGCACTTTAATTGAAATCATCCAGCTCTACAAATTGTTCCCTCATAACAGAAGAACATCAAAGCCCATGAGAAAACTCAACAAACAAATGAGCAAAAATAACCTAACAATGCACTTTAATTGAAATACTCCAGCTCTAAAAATTGTTTCCTCATAATAGAAGAACATCAAAGCCCATGAGAAAAACTCAAGAAATAAACGAGAAAAATAACCTAACAATGCACTTTAATTGAAATACTCCAGCACTAAAAATTGTTTTCTCATAACAGAAGAATATCAAATCCTATGAGAAAACTCAAGAGACAAATGAGAAAAATAACCTAATAATGCACTTTAATTGAAATACTCCACCTTTACAAATTGTTTCCTCAGAATAGAAGAACATCAAAGCCCATAGGAAAACTCAAGAAACAAACGAGAAAAATAACCTAACAATGCACTTTAATTTAAATACTCCAGCTCTACAAATTGTTTCCTCAGAACAGAAGCACATCAAAGCCCATGAGAAAACTCAAGAAAAAAAGATGAGAAAAATACCCTAACAATGCACTTTAATTGAAATACTCTAGCTCTACAGATTGTTTTCCTCATAACAAAAGATCATCAAAGCACATGAGAAAACTCATGAAATAAACGAGCAAAATTACCTAACAATGCACTTTAATTGAAATACTCCAGCTCTACAAATTTTTTCTTGAGAACAAAAGAACATCAAAGCACATGAGAAAAGTCAACAAATAAATGAGAAAAATAACTTAACAATGCAGTTTAATTGAAATACTCTAGTTCTACGGGCGAGGGCCCGAGCTCGGTTGGCTAAGTCTTTCCTATTGCAAGAGGCTGGTCACGAGTTCTAGTCTCCTCTGTGCCATGGTACCGGAGGGCGTGTCGCGCCAACGCCGCCCGTCATGTTAAAAATTTTACCAGACGTCCTGTAGTTTATAGGCAACCGTGCTTTACAAACCCAATTTCTGCAGCCTACAACAAAAAAAAGAAAAAAACTCCAGCTCTACAAATTGTTTCATCAGAATAGAAGAACATCAAAGCCCATAAAAAAATTCAAGAAACAAACGAGAAAAATAACCTAACAATGCACTTTAATTGAAATACTTGAGCTCTAAAAATTGTTTCCTCAGAACAAAAGAACATAAGAGCCCATGAGAAAACTCAAGAAACAAACAAGCAAAATAACCTAACAATGCACTTTAATTGAAATACTCCAGCTCTAAAAATTATTTTTCCTCAGAATAGAAGAACATCAAAGCCCATAAGAAAACTCAAAGAACAAATTAGAAAAATAACCTATCAATGCACATTAATTGAAATAATCTAGCTCTAAAAATTGTTTCCTCAGAACCGAAGAACATCAAAGCCCATGAGAAAACTCAAGAAACAAACGATTAAAAATAACCTAAAAATGCACTTTAATTGAAATATTCCATCTCTACAAATTGTTTCCTTAGAACCGAAGAACATCAAAGCCCATGAGAAAACTCAACATTAAACAAATGAACAAAATATCCTAACAATGCACTTTAATTGAAATAATCCAGCTCTACAAATCATTTCCTTAGAACAGAAGAACATCAAAGCCCATGAGAAAATTCAAGAAACAAATGAACAAAAATAACCTAACAATGCACTTTAATTGAAATACGCCAACTCTACAAATTGTTTTTTCCTTAGAATAGAAAAACATGAAAGTTCATGAAAAAACTCAAGAAACAAACAAGCAAAATAACTTAACAATGCACTTTAATTGAAAAACTCCAGCTGTACAAATTATTTCCTCATAACAGAAGAACATCAAAGCACATGAGAAAACTCAATAAACAAACAAGAAAAATAACCTGACAATGCACTTTAATTGAAATACTCAAGCTCTACAAATTGTTTCCTCAAAATAGAAGAAGATCAAAGCCCATGAGAAAACTCAAAAAATAAATGAGAAAAATAACCTAACAATGCACTTTAATTGAGATACTCCAGCTCTACGGGTGGGGGCCCTAGTTCGGTTGGCTAATTTTTTCTTGTTGCAGGAGGCTGGTCACGAGTTCTAGTCTCCCCCATCCCGTGGTACTAGAGGGTGTGTCGTGGTAGTGTCGTCGGTCACATTAAAAAGTTTACTAGGCACGATGCAGTTTATAGGGGACCATGCTTTACAAACCCGATTTTTGTAGTCTAAAAGAAAAAAAAAAAAACTTCGACTCTACAAATTGTTTCCTCAAAACAGAAGAACATCAAAGCCCATGAGAATACGCAAGAAATAAATGAGCAAAATAACATAACAATGCACTTTAATTGAAATATTCCAACTCTACAAATTGTTTCTTCATAATAGAAGAACATCAAAGCCCATGAGAAAACTCAAAAAACAAATGAGCATAATAACCTAACAATGCACTTTAATTGAAATAATCCAGCTCTACAACTTATTTTCCTCAGAATAGAAGAACATCGAACCCCATAACAAAACTAAAGAAAAACAAATGAGCAAAAATAACCTAACAATGCACTTTAACTGAAATACTCCAACTCTACAAATTGTTTCCTCATAACAGAAGAACATCAAAGCCCATGAGAAAATTTAAAAAAAAAATCAGCAAAATAAACTAACAATGCACTTTAATTGAAATATTTCAGCTCTAAAAATTGTTTCCTCAGAACAGAAGAACTTCAAAGCCCATGACAAAACTCAACAAACAAATGAGAAAAAATAACCTAACAATGCACTTTAATTGAAATACTCCAGCGCTACAACTTGTTTCCTATGAATAGAAGAACATCAAAGCCCATGAGAAAAAATTAAGAAATAAATGAGCAAAATAACCTAGCAATGCACTTTAATGTAAATGCTTCAGCTCTACAAATTGTTTCGTCATTACAGAAAAACATTAAAACCTATGAGAAAACTAAAGAAAAAAATGAGCCAAATAACCTAATAATGCACTTTAATTGAAATACTCCAGCTCTACAAATTGTTTCCTTAGAATAGAAGAACATCAAAGCCTATGAGAAACCTCAAGAAATAAACGAGCATAATAACCTAACAATGCACTTTAATTGAAATAATTCAGCTCTACAAATTGTTTTCCTCAGAACAAAAGAACATCAAAGCCCATAAGAAAACTTAAGAAAAACAAATGAGAAAAAATAACCTAACAATGCACTTTAATTGAAATACTTCAGCTCTACAACTTCTTTCCTCAGAACAGAAGAACATCAAAGCCCATGAGAAAAATTTAAAAAAAATAAGCAAAATAACCTAACAAGGCACTTTAATTGAAATATTCCAGCTCTACAAATTGTTTCCTCAGAACAGAAGAACATCAAAGCCCATGAGAAAAAACTCAAAAACCAAATGAGAAAAATAACTTAACAATGCACTTTAATTGAAATACTCAAGCTCTACAAATTGTTTCCTCAGAATAGAAGATTATCAAAGCCCATGAGAAAACTCAAGAAACAAATGAGAAAAAATAACATAAGAATGCACTTTAATTGAAATACTCCAGCTCTACAAATTGTTTTCCTCCTAATAGAAGACCATCAAAGCCCATGAGAAAACTCAAAAAACAAACGAGCAAAATAACCTAATAATGCACTTTGATTAAAATACTCCACCTCGAAAAATTGTTTCCTCATAACATAACAACATCAAAGCCCATGAGAAAAAGCTCAAAAAACAAACGAGCAAAATGACCTAACAATGCACTTTAATTGGAATACTCCAGCTCTACAAATTGGTTCTTCAAAATATAAGAACATCAAAGCCTATGAGAAAACTCAAGAAACAAATGAGCAAAATAATCTAACAATGCAGCTTAATTGAAATACTCGAGCTCTAAAAATTATTTCCTCAAAATAGAACAACATCAAAGCCCATGAAAAAATTTAAGAAACAAATGAGAAAATAAACATAACAATGCACTTTAATTGAAATAATCCAACTCTACAAATTGTTTCTTCAGAACAGAATAACATCAAAGCCCATGAGAAAAATCAAGAAAGAAACGAACAAAATAATCTAACAATGCACTTCAATTGAAGTACTCCAGCTTTACAAATTGTTTCAAAAGAACAGAAGAACATAAAAGCACATGAGAAAATGTAAGAAATAAATGAGCAAAAATAACTTAACAATGCACTTTAATTGAAATACTCTAGCTCTACAAATTGTTTCCTCATAACAGAAGAACATTAAAGCCCATGAGAAAACTCAAGAAAGAAAATGAGCAAAAATACGTAACAATGCACTTTAATTGTAATACTCGAGCTCTAAAAATTATTTACTTAGAACAGAAGAACATCAAATCCCATGAGAAAACTCAAAAAATAAATAAGCAAAATAACATAACAATGCACTTTAATTGAAATATTCCAACTCTACAAAATGTTTCCTCAGAATAGAACAACATCAAAACCCATGAGAAAACTCAAAAAATAAATGAGCATAATAACCTAACAATGCACTTTAATTGAAATAATCTAGCTCTACAAATTATTTTCCTCAAAACAGAAGAACATCAAAGCCCATAAGAAAACTCAAGAAAAAACAAACGAGCAAAAATAACCTAACAATGCACTTTAACTGAAATACTCCAGCTCTACAAATTGTTTCCTCAGAATAGAAAAACATCAAAGCCCATGAGAAAACTAAAAAAAAAAAGAGAAAAATAAACTAACAATACACTTTAATTGAAATATTCCAGCTCTAAAAATTGTTTTTTCCTCAGAACAGAAGAACATAAAAGCCCATGAGAAAACTCATCAAACAAACGAGCAAAAATAACCTAACAATGCAATTTAATTGAAATACTCCAGGTCTACAAATTGTTTCCTCAGAATAGAAGAAGATCAAAGCCCATGAGAAAAACTCAAGAAATAAATGAGTAAAATAACATAGCAATGCACTTTAATTGAAATACTCCAGCTCTACAAATTGTTTCCTCATTACAGAAGAACATCAAAGCCTATGAGAAAACTGAAGATAACAAATGAGCAAAATAACATAATAATGCATTTTAATTGAAATACTCTAGCTCTACAAATTGTTTCTTTAGAACAAAAAAACATCAAAGCCCATGAGAAAACTCAAGAAGCAAACGAGAAAAATAACCAAACAATGCACTTTAATTGAAATACTCCAGCTCTACAAATTGTTTTCTCAGAACAGAATATCAAAGCCTATGAGAAAATTTAAGAAACAAACAAAAAAAATAACCTAACAATACACTTTAATTGAAATACTCCATCTCTACAAATTGTTTCCTAAGAACAAAAGAACATCAAAGCTCATGAGAAAACTTAAGAAACGAATGAGAAAAATTACCTAACAATGCACTTTAATTTAAATACTCTAGCTCTAAAAATTGTTTCCTCAGAATAGAAGAACATCAAAGCCCATGAGAAAACTCAAAGAAGAAACGAGCAAAATAACCTAACAATGCACTTTAATTGAAATACTTCAGCTCTACAAATTGTTTCCTCATAACAGAAGAACATCAAAGCCCATGAGAAAACTCAACAAACAAATGAGCAAAATAATCAAACAATGCACTTTAATTGAAATAATCCAGCTCTACAAATTGTTTCCTTAGAACAGAAGTACATTAAAGCCCATGATAAAACTCAAGCAACAAATGAGTAAAAATAACCTAACAATGCACTTTAATTGAAATACCCCAGCTCTACAAATTGTTTCCTCAGAATAGAAGAACATCAAAGCCCATGAGAAAACTTAAGAAACAAATGAGAAAAATAACCTAACAATGCACTTTAATTGAAATACTCCAGCTCTACAAATTGTTTTTCCTCATAACAGAAGAACATCAAAGACCATAAGAAAACTCAAGAAACAAACGAACGAAATAACCTAACAATTCACTTTAATTGAAATACTCCAGCTCTACAAATTGTTTCATTAGAACATAAGAACATCAAAGCCCATCAGAAAACTTAAGAAACAAATGAGAAAAATAACCAAACAATGCAAGTAGATTTAATTGAAATAATGCAGCTCTAGAAATTGTTTCCTTAGAACAGAAGTACATTAAAGCCCACGAGAAAACTCAAGCAACAAACGAGCAAAAATAACCTAACAATTCACTTTAATTGAAATAATCTAGCTCTTTAAATTGTTTCATCAGAACAGAAGAACATAAAAGCCCATGAAAAAACTCAGGAAATAAATAAGCAAAAATAACCTAAGAATGCACTTTAATTGAAATACTCCAAATTTACAAATTGTTTCCTCATAACAGATGACCATCAAAGCCCATGAGAAAACTCAAAAAATAAACGAGCAAGATAACCTAACAATACATTTTAATTGAGATACTCCAGCTCTGCAAATTGTTTCCTCATAATAGAAGAACATAAAAGGCCATGAGAAAACTCAAAAAACAAATGAGCAAAATGACCTAACAATGCATTTTAATTGGAATACTCCAGCTCTACAAATTATTTCTTCAAAATAGAAGAACATCAAAGCCCATGAGAAAAATCAAGAAACAAACGAGCAAAATAACCTAACAATGGATTTAATTGAAATACTCGAACTCTAAAAATTGTTTCCTTGGAATAGAAGAACATCAAAGCCCATGAGAAAACTCAAGAAAAAAATGAGAAAAATAACATAACAATGCACTTTAATTGAAATACTCCAGCTCTACAAATTATTTCCTCAGAATACAAGAACATCAAAGCCCATGAGAAAAATTAAAAAATAAATGAGCAAAATAACATAACAATGCACTTTAATTGAAATACTCTAGCTCTACGGGTGGGGGCCCTAGCTCGGTTGGCTAAGTCTTTCCTGTTGCAAGAGGCTGGTCACAAGTTTTAGTCTCCCCCGTCTCATGGTAGCAGAGGGCGTGTCGCACCAGTGACCTCGGTCACATTATAAAGTTTACTAGGCACGCTACAGTTTATAAGGGACCGTGCTTTACAAACCCGATTTCTACCGTCTAAAAGAAATAAAAATTAAAAAAAGAAAACTCCAGCTCTACAAATTGTTTCCTCAAAACAGAAGAACATCAAAACAAATGAGAAAACACAAGAAATAAACTAGCAAAATAACCTAACAATGCACTTTAATTGAAATACTCTAACTCTACAAATTGTTTCGTTAGAATAGAACATCAAAGCCCATGAGAAAACTCAAGAAATAAACGAGCATAATAACCTAACAATGCACTTTAATTGAAATAATCCAGCTCTACAAATTGTTTTCCTCATAATAGAAGAACATCAAACCCAATAAGAAAACTCAAGAAAAAACAAACGAGCAAAAATAACCTAACAATGCACTTTAACTGAAATACTCCAGCTCTAAAAATTCTATCCTCAGAATAGAAGAACATTAAAGCCCATGAGAAAAGTCAAAAAAAAAAAAAAAAAACCTAACAATGCACTTTAATTAAAATATTTCAGCTCTACAAATTGTTTCCTTAGAACAGAAAAATATCAAAGCCCATGAGAAAAAACTCAAGAAATAAATGAGAAAAATAACCTAACAATGCACCTTAATTGAAATACTCAAGCTCTTCAAAATATTTCCTCAGAATAGAAGATTATCAAAGCCCATGAGAAAACTCAAGAAACAAATGAGCAAAAAAAACCTAACAATGCACTTTAATTGAAATACTCCAGCTCTACAAATTGTTTTCCTCATAATAGAAGACCATCAAAGCCCATGAGAAAACTCAAAAAACAAATGAGGAAAATAACCTAATAATGCACTTTAATTAAAATACTCCACCTCTATAAATTGTTTCCTCATAACAGAAGAACATCAAAGCCCATGAGAAAACTCAAAAAACAAATGAGCAAAATGACCTAACAATGCACTTTAATTGGAATACTCCAGCTCTACAAATTGTTTCTTCAAAATAGAATAACATCAAAGCCTATGAGAAAACTCAAGAAACAAATGAGAAAAATAACCTAACAATGCAACTTAATTTAAATACTCGAGCTCTAAAACTTTTTTCCTCAAAACAGAAGAACATCAAAGCCCATGAAAAAACTCAAGAAACAAATGAGCAAATAAACATAACAATGCACTTTAATTGATATAATCCAGCTCTATAAATTGTTTTCCTCAAAACAGAAGAACATCAAAGCCCATGAGAAAAATCAAGAAACAAACGAACAAAATAACCTAACAATGCACTTCAATTGAAATACTCCAGCTCTACAAATTGTTTCAAAAGAACAGAAGAACATAAAAGCACATGAGAAAATGCAAGAAATAAATGAGCAAAAATAACCTAACAATGCACTTTAATTTAAATACTCCAGGTCTACAAATTGTTTCCTCATAACAGAAGACCATCAAAGCCCATGAGAAAACTCAAAAAATAAACGAGCAAAATAACCTAACAGTGCATTTTAATTGCAATACTCTAGCTCTACAAATTGTTTCCTCATAACAGAAGAACATCAAAGCCCATGAGAAAACTCAAAAAACAAACGAGCAAAATGACCTAACAATGCACTTTAATTTGAATACTCCAACTCTACAAATTGTTTCTTCAAAATAGAAGAACATCAAAGCCCATGAGAAAACTCAAGAAAAAAAGGGAGCAAAAATACGTAATAATGCACTTTAATTGAAATACTCGAGCTCTAAAAATTGTTTCCTTAGTACAGAAGAACATAAAATCCCATGAGAAAACTCAAGAAACAAATAAGCAAAATAACATAACAATGGACTTTAATTGAAATACTCCAGCTCTACAAATTGTTTCCTCCCAACAGAAGAACATCAAAGCCCATGAGAAAAATGAAAAAACAAATGAGAAAAATAACCTAACATTGCACTTTAATTGAAATACTTCAGCTCTACGGGCGGGGGCCCTAGCTCGGTTGGCTAAGTCTTTCTTGTTGCAGGAGGTTGGTCACAAGTTTTAGTCTCCCCTGTCCCGTGGTAGCCGAGGGCATGTCGTGCCAGCGTTGTCAGTCACATTAAAAAATTTACTAGGCACGCTACAGTTTATAGGGGACCGTGCTTTAGAAACCCAATTTCTGCAACCTAAAAGAAAAAACAAAAAAACTCCAGCTCTACAAATTGTTTCCTCAAAACAGAAGAACATCAAAGCCCATGAGAATACGTAAGAAATAAATGAGCAAAATAACCTAACAATGCACTTTAATTGAAATATTCCAACTCTACAAATTGTTTCCTCAGAACAGAAGAACATCAAAGCCCGTGAGAAAACTAAAAAAGAAAACTAGCATAATAACCTAACAATGCACATTAATTAAAATAATCCAGCTCTACAAATTGTTTTCTTCATAACAGAAGAACATCAAAGCCCATAAGAAAACTCAAGAAACAAATAAGAAAAATAATCTAACAATGCACTTTAATTGAAATACTCCAGCTCTACAAAATGTTTCCTCAGAACAAAATATTATCAAAACCCATGAGAAAACTTAAGAAACAAATGAGCAAAAAAACCTAACAATGCACGTTAATTCAAATACTCTAGCTCTAAAAATTATTTTTCTCATAACAAAAGACCATCAAAGCCCATGAGAAAACACAAAAAACAAACAAGCAAAATAACCTAACAATGCACTTTAACTGAAATACTCTAGCTCTAAAAATTATTTTCCTCATAACAGAAGAAACATCAAAGCCCATGAGAAAACTCAAAAAATAAATGAGCAAAATGACGCAACAATGCACTTTAATTAGAATACTCCAGCTCTACAAATTGTTTCTTCAAAATACAAGAACATCAAAGCCTATGAGAAAACTCAAGAAAAAAAATGAGCAAAATAACCTAACAATGCACTTTAATTGAAATACTTCAGCTCTACAAATTGTTTCCTCAGAATAGAAGAACATCAAAGCCCATGAGAAAAATTAAGAAAAAAATGACCAAAATAACCTAATAATGCACTTTAATCAAAATATTTCAGCTCTACAAATTGTTTCCTCAGAACAAAAGAATATCAAAGCCCATGAGAAAAGTCAAGAAACAAATGAGAAAAAATAACCTAACCATGCACTTTAATTGAAATGCT
This sequence comes from Sequoia sempervirens, assembly GCA_007258455.2. Lineage (NCBI taxonomy): Eukaryota > Viridiplantae > Streptophyta > Pinopsida > Cupressales > Cupressaceae > Sequoia > Sequoia sempervirens. Next base: position 45,610 of record VDFB02003663.1, on the reverse strand, counting down.
CGAGCTCTACAAATTGTTTCTTCAAAATAGAAGAACATCAAAGCCTATGAGAAAACTCAAGAAACAAATGAGAAAAATAACCTAACAATGCACTTTAATTGAAATACTCAAGCTCTACAAATTGTTTCTTCATAATAGAAGAACATCAAAGCCCATAAGAAAACTCAAGAAAAAAATTAGCACAATAACCTAATAATGCACTTTAATTGAAATATTCCAGCTCTACAAATTATTTCCTCAGAACAGAAGAATATCAAAGCCCATGAGAAAACTCAAGAAACAAATGAGAAAAATAACCTAACAATGCACTTTAATTGAAATGCTCTAGCTCTACAAATTGTTTCCTCTGAACAGAAGATCATCAAAGCCCATGAGAAAACTCAAAAAACAAATGAGCAAAAATAACCTAATAATGCACTTTAATTGAAATACTCTAGCTCTACAAATTGTTTCCTCATAACATAAGACCAATGAAAGCCCATGAAAAAACTCAAAAAAGAAATGAGCAAAATAACCTAACAATGCACTTTAATTGAAATACTCCAGCTCTACAAATTATTTCTTCATAACAGAAGAACATTAAAGCCCATGAGAAAACTCAAAAAATAAATGAGCAAAATGACCTAACAATCAACTTTAATTGGAATACTCCAAATCTAAATATTGTTTTTTCAAAATAGAAAAACATCAAAGCCCATGAGAAAACTCAAGAAAAAAATGAGAAAAATAACTTAACAATGCACTTTAATTGAAATACTCGAGCTCTAAAAATTGTTTCCTCAAAACAGAAGAAACATCAAAGCCCATGTAAAAATTTAAAAAACAAATAAGCAAAATAACATAACAATGCACTTTAATTGAAATAATCCAGCTCTACAAATTGTTTTTCCTCGGAACAAAATAACATCGAAGCCCATGAGAAAACTCAAGAAACAAACGAGCAAAAATAACCTAACAATGCACTTTAATTGAAATACTCCAGCTCTATAAATCATTTCCTCAGAATAGAAGAACGTCAAAGTCCATGAGAAAACTCAATAAAACAAATGTGCAAAATAACCTAACAATGCACTTTAATTGAAATAATCCAGCTCGAAAAATTATTTCTTCATATAACAGAAGAACATCAAAGCCCATCAAAAAACTCAAGAAACAAATGAGCAAAATAACTTGACAATGCACTTTAATTGAAATACTCTAACTCTATAAATTATTTCCTCAAAAAAGAAGAACATCAAAGCCCATGAGAAAACTCAAGAAACAAAAAAGCAAAATAACCTAACAATGCACTTTAATTGAAATAATCCAGCTCTACAAATTGTTCCCTAAGAATAGAAGAATATCAAAGCCCATGAGAAAACTCAAGAAACAAATGAGCAAAAATAACCTAACAATGCACTTTAATTGAAATACTTCAGCTCTATAAATTATTTCCTTAGAACAGAAGAACATGAAATCCCATGAGAAAACTCAAGAAACAAATAAGCAAAATAACCTAACAATGCACTTTAATTAAAATACTCCAGCTCTAAAAATTGTTTCCTCATAACAGAATAACATCAAAGCACATGATAAAACTCAAAAAATAAATGAGCAAAATAACCTAACAATGCACTTTAATTGAAATACTGCAGCTCTACAATTTGTTTCCTTAGAACAAAGGAACATCAATGCCCATGAGAAAACTCAAGAAACAAATGAGCAAAATAACCTAACAATGCACTTTAATTGAAATTCTCCAGCTCTACGGGCAGGGGCTCTAGCTCGGTTGGCCAAGTCTTTCCTATTGCAGGAGGCTGGTCACGAGTTCTAGTCTCTCGTGTCCCGTGGTACCGGAGGGCATGTTGCGCAAGGACTGGCGGTCACATTAAAAAGTTACAAGGAATGCTACAGTTTATAGAAGACCGTTGTTTCCAAACCAGATTTCTACAGCATAAAACAAAAATAAAATAAAAATCCAGCTCTACAAATTGTTTCCTCAGAATAGAAGAACATCAAAAGCCCATGAGAAAACTGAAGACACAAACAAGCAAAAATAACCTAACAATGCACTTTAATTGAAATACTCCAGCTCTACAAATTGTTTCCTCAGGATAGAAGAACGTCAAAGTTCATGAGAAAACTCAATAAAACAAATGAGCAAAATAAACTAACAATGCAATTTAATTGAAATAATCCAGCTCTACAAATTATTTCCTCACAATAGAAAAACATCAAATCCCATGAGAAAACTCAAGAAACAAATGAGCAAAATAACTTGACAATGCACTTTAATTGAAATACTCCAGCTCTACAAATTGTTTTCTCAGAACAGAAGAACATCAAATCCCATGAGAAAACTCAAGAAAACAAACAAGTAAAATAACCTAACAATGCACTTTAATTGAAATAATCCATCTTTACAAATTGTTCCCTGACAACAGAAGAATATCAAATCCCATGAGAAAAGTCAAGAAACAAACAAGCAAAAATAACCTAACAATGCACTTTAATTGAAATACTCTAGCTCTATAAATTGTTTCCTCAGAACAGAAGAACATGAAAGCCCATGAGAAAGTTCAAGAAACAAACGAGCAAAATAACCTAACAATGCACTTTAATTGAAATACTCCAGCTCTAAAAATTGTTTCCTCATAATAAAAGAACATCAAAGCGCATAAGAAAACTCAAACAATAAATGAGCAAAATAACCTAACAATGCACTTTAATTGAAATACTTCAGCTCTACAAATTGTTTCCTCAGAACAAAGGAACATCAATGCCCATGATAAAACTCAAGAAACAAATGAGCTAAATAACCTAATAATGCACTTTAATTGAAATACTCCAATTCTACGGGTAGAGGCCCTAGCTCAGTTGGCTAATTCTTTTTCCTGTTGCAGTTTATAGGGGACCATCCTTTACAAACCCAATTTCTACAGCCTAAAATAAAACAAAAAAAAATCCAGATCTACACATTGTTTCGTCGGAATAGAATAACATCAAAGCCCATGTTAAAACTCAAGAAACAAATGAGTAAAATAACCTAACAATGCACTTGAATTGAAATAATCCAGCTCTACAAATTGCTTACTCAGAATAAAAGAACATCAATGCCCATGAGAAAATTAGAGAAACAAACGAGCAAAAATAACCTAGCAATGCACTTTAATTGAAATACTCCAGCACTACAAATTGTTTCCTCACAACAAAATAACATGAAAGCCGGTGAGAAAAACTCAAGAAACAAACAAACAAAATAACCTAACAATTCATTTTAATTGAAATACTCCAGCTCTAAAAATTGTTTTCTCATAACAGAAGTACATCAAAGCACATGATAAAACTCAAAAAATAAATGAGCAAAATAACCTAACAATGCACTTTAATTGAAATACTGCAGCTCTACAAATTGTTCCCTCAGGACAAAGGAACATCAATGCCCATGAGAAAACTCAAAAAATAAATGAATAAAATAACCTAACAATGCACTTTAATTGAAATACTCCAGCTCTACGGGCAGGGGCCCTAGCTTGGTTGGCTAAGTCTTTCATGTTGCAGGAGGCTGGTCACGAGTTCTAGTCTCTCGCATCCCGTGGTACCGGAGGGCGTGTTGCGCTACCACCGCCGGTCACGTTAAAAAGTTTACCAGGAATGCTACAATATATAGGGGACCGTGGTTTACAAACTGGATTTCTTTAACATAAAAAAATAAAAAATCCAGCTCTACAAATTGTTTCCTCGGAATAGAAGAACATGAAAGCGCATGAGAAAAATAGGGACACAAAAGAGAAAAAATAACCTAACAATGCACTTTAATTGAAATACTCAAGCTCTACAAATTTTTTCCTCAGGATAGAAGAACGTCAAAGTCCATGAGAAAACTCAATAAAACAAATGAGCAAAATAAACTAACAATGCAATTTAATTGAAATAATCCAGCTCTACAAATTGTTTCCTCACAACAGAAGAACATCAAAGCTCATGAGAAAACTCAAGAAACAAATGAGCAAAATAACTTGAAAATGCACTTTAATTGAAAAACTCCAGCTCTACAAATTGTTTCCTCATAACAGAAGAACATCAAATCCCATGAGAAAACTCAAGAAAATAAACAAGCAAAATAACCTAACAATGCACTTTAATTGAAATAATTCATCTCTACAAATTGTTCCCTTAGAACAGAAGAATATCAAAGCCCATGAGAAAACTCAAGAAACAAACGAACAAAAATAACCTAACAATGCACTTTAATTGAAATACTCTAGCTATATAAATTGTTTCCTTAGAACAGAAGAACATGAAAGCCCATGAGAAAGTTTAAGAAACAAACGAGCAAAATAACCTAACAATGCACTTTAATTGAAATACTCTACCTATATAAATTGTTTCCTCAGAACAGAAGATATGAAATCCCATGAGAAAGTTCAAGAAACAAACGAGTAAACTAACCTAACAATGCAATTTAATTGAAATACTCCAGCTGTACAAATTGTTTCCTCTTAACAAAAAAATATTAAGCCCATGAGAAAACTCAAGAAAACAAATGAGCAAAATAACCTAACATTGCACTTTAATTGAAATAATCCAACTCTACAAATTTTTTCCTATAAATAGAACAACATCAAAGCCCATGAGAAAACTCAAGAAACAAACGTGCAAAAATAACCTAAGAATGCACTTTAATTAATATTTTCCAGCTCTACAAATTGTTTCCTCATAATAGAAGAACATCAAAGCCCATGAGAAAACTCAACAAACAAACGAGCAAAAATAACCTAACAATGCACTTTAATTGAAATACTCCAGTTGTACAAATTGTTTCCTCAGAATAAAATAACATGAAAGCCCATGAGAAAATTCAAGAAAACAAACGAGCAAAATAACCTGACAATGCACTTTAATTGAAATACTCCAACTCTACAAATGGTTTCCTCATAACAAAAGAACATCAAAGCCCATAACAAAACTCAAGAAACAAACGATCAAAATAACCTCACAATGCACTTTAATTGAAATACTCCAGCTCTATAAATTATTTCTTCAAAACAAAAGAAAATCAAAGCCCATGAGAAAAAATTTAGAAACAAACGAGCAAAATAACCTAACAATGCACTTTAATTGAAATTATCGAGCTCTAAAAATTATTTTCTTAGAACAGAAGAACATCAAAGCCCATGAGAAAAACTCAAGAAACAAATGAGCAAAATAACCTAATAATGCACTTTAATTGAAATAATCCATCTATACAAATTGTTTCCTTAGAATAGAAGAACATCAAAGCCCATGAGAAAAACTCAAGAAACAAACAACCAAAAATAACATAACTATGCATTTTAATTCAAATACTTCAGCTCTACAAACTATTTCCTAAGAACAGAAGAAGATGAAAGCCCATGAGAAAACTCAAGAAACAAACAAGCAAAATAACCTAACAATGGACTTTAATTGACATACTCTAGCTGTACAAATTGTTTCCTCATAATAGAAAAACATTAGCCCATGACAAAACTCAAAAAACAAACAAGCAAAAAAACCTAACAATGCACTTTAATTGAAATAATCCAACTCTACAAATTGTTTCCTCAGAATAGAAGAACATCAAAGCCCATGAGAAAACTCAAGAAAACAAACGAGCAAATATAATCTAACAATGCACTTTTATTGAAATACTCCATCTCTACAAATTGTTTCCTCATTACAGAAAAACATGAAAGCCCATTAGAAAACTCAAGAAACAAACAATCAAAATAACCTAAAAATGCACTTTAAATGGAATACTCCAGTTCTACAAATTGTTTCCTCATAATAAAAGAACATCAAAGAACATGAGAAAACTCAAGAAATAGATGAGCAAAATAACCTAACAATGCACTTTAATTGAAATACTCCAGCTTTACAAATTGTTTTTCTCAGAACAAAATAACATTTAAGCCCATGAGAAAACTCAAGAAACAACTGAGCAAAATAACCTAACAATGCACTTTAATTGAAATACTCCAGCTCTATGGACAGGGAGAACATCAAAGCCCATGAAAAAACTCAAGAAACAAACGAGCAAAATAAGCTAACAATGCACTTGAATTGAAATGCTCCAACTCTACAAATTGTTTCCTCATAATAGAAGAACATGAAAGCCCATCAGAAAACTAAAGAAAGAAATGAGAAAAATAACCTAACAATGCACTTTAATCGAAATACTCCAGCTTTACAAATTGTTTTTCTTATAACAGAAGAACATCAAATCCCATGAGAAAACTCAAGAAACAAACGAGCAAAAATAACCTAACAATGCACTTTAATTGAAATACTCTAGCTCTATAAATTGTTTCCTCGGAACAGAAGAACATGAAAGCCCATGAGAAAGTTCAAGAAACAAACAAGCAAAATAACCTAACAATGCACTTTAATTGAAATACTCCAGCTCTAAAAATTGTTTCCTCATAATAAAAGAACATCAAAGCACATAAGAAAACTCAAACAATAAACGAGCAAAATAACCTAACAATGCACTTTAATTGAAATACTTCAGCTCTACAAATTGTTTCCTCAGAACAAAGGAACGTCAATGCCCATGATAAAACTCAAGAAACAAATGAGCTAAATAACCTAATAATGCACTTTAATTTAAATACTCCAATTCTACGGGTAGAGGCCCTAGCTCGGTTGGCTAATTCTTTTCTTGTTGCAGTTTATAGGGGACCATCCTTTACAAACCCGATTTCTGTAGCCTAAAAGAAAAAAAATAAAAAAATTCAGATCTACACATTGTTTCGTCGGAATAGAATAACATCAAAGCCCATGTTAAAACTCAAGAAACAAATGAGTAAAATAACCTAACAATGCACTTGAATTGAAATAATCCAGCTCTACAAATTGCTTACTCAGAACAGAAGAACATCAATGCCCATGAGAAAATTAGAGAAACAAACGAGCAAAAATAACCTAGCAATGCACTTTAATTGAAATACTCCAGCACTACAAATTGTTTCCTCACAAAAAAATAACATGAAAGCCGATGAGAAAAACTCAAGAAACAAACAAACAAAATAACGTAACAATGCACTTTAATTGAAATACTCCAACTCTAAAAATTGTTTTCTCATAACAAAAGAACATCAAAGCCCATAACAAAACTCAAAAAAATAAACGATCAAAATAACCTAACAATGCACTTTAATTCAAAAACTCCAGCTCTATAAATTGTTTCTTCAAAACAGAAGAAAATCAAAGCCCATGAGAAAAAATAAAGAAAACAAACGAGCAAAATAACCTAACAATGCACTTTAATTGAAATTCTCGAGCTCTAAAAATTGTTTTCTTATAACAGAAGAACATCAAAGCCCATGAGAAAAACTCTAGAAACGAATGAGCAAAATAACCTAATAATGCACTTTAATTGAAATAATCCATCTATACAAATTGTTTCCTTAGAATAGAAGAACATCAAAGCCCATGAGAAAAACTCAAGAAACAAACAACCAAAAATAACCTAACTATGCATTTTAATTCAAATACTTCAGCTCTACAAACTCTTTCCTAAGAACAAAAGAAGATGAAAGCCCATGAGAAAACTCAAGAAACAAACGAGCAAAATAACCTAACAATGCACTTTAATTTAAATACTCCAGCTGTACAAATTGTTTCCTCATAACAGAAAAACATTAAGCCCATGAGAAAACTCAAGAAACAAACAAGCAAAAAAACCTAACAATGCACTTTAATTGAAATAATCCAGCTCTACAAATTGTTTCCTCAGAATAGAAGAACATCAAAACCCATGAGAAAACTCAAGAAACAAACGAGCAAAAATAACCTAACAATGCACTTTTATTGAAATACACGAGGTCTACAAATTGTTTCCTCATAACAGAAAAACATGAAAGCCAATGAGAAAACTCAAGAAACAAACAATCAAAATAACCTAAAAATGCACTTTAAATGGAATACTCCAGCTCTACAAATTGTTTCCTCATAATAGAAGAACATCAAAACACATGAGAAAACTCAAGAAATAGATGAGAAAAATAACCTAACAATGCACTTTAATTGAAATACTCCAGCTCTACAAATTATTTTCTCAGAACAAAATAACATTTAACCCCATGAGAAAACTCAAGAAACAACTAAGCAAAATAACCTAACAATGCACTTTAATTGAAATAGTCTAACTCTATGGAAAGTGGAGAACATCAAAGCCCATGAAAAAACTCAAGAAACAAATGAGTAAAATAACCTAACAATGCACTTGAATTGAAATGCTCCAACTCTACAAATTGTTTCCTCATAATAGAAGAACATCAAAGCCCATCAAAAAACTAAAGAAAAAAATGAGAAAAATAACATAACAATGCACTTTAATTGAAATACTCCAGCTCTACAAATTGTTTTCCTTAGAACAGAAGAACATCAAATCCCATGAGAAAACTCAAGAAACAAACAAGCAAAATAACCTAACAATGCACTTTAATTGAAACACTCCAGCTCTACAAATTGTTTTCTGAAAACAGAAGAACATCAAATCCCATGAGAAAACTCAAGAAAAACAAACGAGAAAAATAACCTAACAATGCACTTTAATTGAAATACTTCAGCTCTACAAATTGTTTCTTCAGAACAGAAGAACATCAAAGCCAATGGGAAAACTGAAGAAATAAACATGCAAAATAACCTAACAATGCACTTTAATTGAAATACTCCAGCTCTACAAATTGTTTCCTCAGAACAGAAGAGCATCAAAGCCCATGCGAAAACTCAAGAAACAAATGAGCAAAAATAACCTAACAATGCACTTTAATTGAAATACTCCAGCTCTACAAATTATTTCCTCATAATAGAAGAACATCAAAGCCCATGAGAAAAACTCAAAAAATGAACGAGCAAAATAACCTAACAATGCACTTTAATTGAAATACTCCAGCTCTACAAATCGTTTCCTCATAACACAAGAACATCAATGCCTATGAGAAAACTTAGAAAACAAACGAGCAAAATAACCTAATAGTGCAATTTAATTGAAATACTCTAGCTCTACAAATTGATTCCTCATAATAGAAGAACATAAAAGCCCATGAGAAAACTCAAAAAACAAATGAGAAAAATAACCTAACAATGCACTTTAATTGAAATACTCAAACTCTACGAATTGTTTGCTCAAAACAGAGTAACATCAAAGCCCATGAGAACCTTCAAGAAAAAAATGAGCAAAATATCCTAACAATGCACTTTAATTGAAATAATCCAGCTCTATAAATTGTTTCATCATAACAGAAGAACATCAAAGCCCATGAGAAAACTCAAGAAATAAACTACCAAAAATAACTTAACAATGCACTTTAATTGAAATACTTCAGCTCTACAAATTGTTTCCTCAGAATAGAAGAACATCAAAGCCCGTCAGAAAGCTCAAGAAACAAATGAGCTAAATAACCTAACAATGCACTTTAATTGAAATACTTCAGCTCTACACATTGTTTCCTCATAACAGAAGAACATCAAAGCCCATGAGAAAAGTCAATAAACAAACGAGCAAAATAACCTAACAATGCACTTTAATTGAAATACTCCAGCTCTACAAATTGTTTTCCTGGAAGAGAAGAACATCAAAGCCCATGAAAAAACTCAAGAAAACAAAAGAGCAAAATAACCTAACAATGCACTTGAATTGAAATGCTCCAACTCTACAAATTATTTCCTCAGAATAGAAAAATATCAAAGCCCATGAGAAAACTCAAGAAATAAATGAGAAAAATAACCTAACAATGCACTTTAATTGAAATACTCCAGCTCTACAAATTGTTTTCCTTAGAACAGAAGAACATCAAATCCTATGAGAAAACTCAAGAAACAAACAAGCAAAATAACCTAACAATGCACTTTGATTGAAACACTCCAGCTCTACAAATTGTTTTCTGAGAAGAGAAGAACATCAAATCCCATGAGAAAACTCAAGAAACAAACGAGAAAAATAACCTAACAATGCACTTTAATTGAAATACTTCAGCTCTACAAATTGTTTCCTCATAACAAAAGAACATCAAAGCCCATCGGAAAACTCAATAAACAAACGAGCAAAATAACCTCACAATGCACTTTAATTTAAATACTCCAACTCTACAAATTGTTTTCCCAGAAGAGAAGAACATCACAGCCCATGAAAAAACTCAAGAAAATAAAAGAGCAAAAAGCCTAATAACGCACTTGAATTGAAATGCTCCGACTCTAGAAATTGTTTTCTCAGAATAGAAGAACATCAAAGCCCATGAAAAAACTCAATAAAACAAATAAGCAAAATAACCTAACAATGCACTTTAATTGAAATACTCCAACTCTACAAATTGTTTTCCTTAGAACAGAAGAACATCAAATCCCATGAGAAAACTCAAGAAACAAACAAGCAAAATAACCTAACAATGCACTTTAATTGAAACACTCCAGCTCAACAAATTATTTTCTAAGAATAGAAGAACATCAAATCCCACGAGAAAACTCAAGAAACAAATGAGACAGATAGCCTAACAATGCACTTTAATTGAAATACTTCAGCTCTACATATTGTTTCCTCAAAACAGAAGAACATCAAAGCCAATGGGAAAACTGAAGAAACAAACATGCAAAATAACCTAACAATGCACTTTAATTGAAATACTCAAGCTCTACAAATTGTTTCCTCAGAATAGAAGAGCATCAAAGCCCATGAGAAAACTCAAGAAATAAATGAGCAAAAATAACCTAACAATGCACTTTAATTGAAATACTCCAGCTCTACAAATTGTTTCCTCATAATAGAAGAACATCAAAGCCCACGAGAAAAACTCAAAAAACAAACGAGGAAAACAACATAACAATGCACTTTAATTGAAATACTCCAGCTCTACAAAATGTTTGCTCATAACACAAGAAAATCAAAGCCTATGAGAAAACTCAAAAAACAAACGAGCAAAATAACCTAATAATGCAATTTAATTGAAATACTCCAGCTCTACAAATTGCTTCCTCAGAATAGAAGAACATCAAAGCCCATGAGAAAACTCAAAAAGCAAATGAGAAAAATAACCTAACAATGCACTTTAATTGAAATACTCCAGCTCTACGAATTGTTTGCTCAGAACAGAAGAACATCAATGCCCATGAGAAAATTCAAGAAACAAATGAACAAAATAACCTAACATTGCACTTTAATTAAAATAATCCAGCTCTATAAATTGTTTCCTCAAAACAGAAGAAAACATCAAAGCCCATGAGAAAACTCAAGAAACAAACTACCAAAAATAACTTAATAATGCACTTTATTTGAAATACTTCAGCTCTACAAATTGTTTCCTCAGAATAGAAGAACATCATAGCCCATCAGAAAACTCAAGAAACAAATGAGCTAAATAACCTAATAGTGCAGTTTAATTGAAATACTTCAGCTCTACAAATTGTTTCCTCATAACAGAAGAACATCAAAGCCCATGAGAAAAAACTCAATAAACAAACGAGCAAAATAACCTAACAATGCACTTTAATTGAAATACTTCGGCTCTACAAATTGTGTCTTTAGAACAGAAAAATATGAAAGCCCATGAGAAAACTCAAGAAACAAATTAGCAAAATAACATAACAATGCACTTTAATTGAAATAATCTGGCACTACAAATTGTTTCGTCAGAGTAGAAGAACATCAAAGCCCATTAGAAAAATCAAGAAACAAACGAGCAAAAATAACATAACAATGCACTTTTATTGAAATACTCCAGCTCTACAAATTATTTCCTCAGAACAGAGGAACATGAAAGCCCATGAGAGAAACTCAAGAAACAAATGATCAAAATAACCTAACAATGCACTTTAATTGAAATAGTCCAACTCTAAAAATTGTTTCCTCATAACAAAAAAACATGAAAGCACATGAAAAAACTCAAGAAACAAATGAAAAAAATAGCCTAATAATGCACTTTAATTGAAATAGTCCAGCTCTATGGGCAGGGGCCCTATCTCGGTTGCCTAATTCTTTCTTGTTGCAAGAGGCTTGTCACGAGTTCTAGTCTCCCCCGTCCCGTCGTATCGGAGGACTTGTCACGCCAGCGCCGCCGGTCATGTTAAAAAGTTTCCCAGGCATCGTCTAGTTTATAGGGGACCGTGCTTTAAAAGCCCGATTTCTGCAGCCTAAAAAAAAACTCCAGCTCTACAAATTGTTTCCTCATAATAGAAGAACATGAAAGCCCATGAGAAAAACTCAAAAAAAATGAGCAAAATAACCTAACAATGCACTTTAATTAAAGTATTTCAGCTCTACAAATTGTTTTCCTCAGAACAGAAGAACATCAAATCCCATGAGAAAACTAAAGAAACAAACGAGAAAAATAACCTAACAATGCACTTTAATTGAAATACTCTAGCTCTACAAATTGTTTCCTCGGAATAGGAGAACATCAAAGCCCATAAGAAAAGTCAAGAAAACAAATGACCGAAATAACCTAACAATGCATTTTAATTGAAATAATCCAGCTCTACAAATTGTTTCATCAAAATAGAAGAACATCAAAGGCCATGAGAAAACTCAAAAAACAAACGAGCAAAAATAACCTAACAATGCACTTTAATTGAAATAATCCAACTCTACAAATTGTTTCTTCAAAACCGAAGAACATGAAAGCCCATTAGAAACTCAAAAAAAAATGAGCAAAATAACCTAACAATGCTGTTTAATTTAAATACTCTAGCTCTACAAATTGTTTCCTTAGAACAGAAGAACATCAAAGACCATGAGAAAACTCAAGCAACAAATGGGAAAAATAACCTAACAATGCACTTTAATTGAAATACTCCAGCTCTACAAATTATTTCCTCAGAACAAAAGAACATCAAAGCCCATGAGAAAACTCAAGAAACAAACGAGTAAAATAACCTAACAATGCACTTTAATTGAAATACTCCAGCTCTACAAATTTTTTCTTCAAAAAAGAACAACATCAAAGCCCTTAAGAAAACTCAAAAAAAAAATTAGAGAAATAACCTAACAATGCACTTTAATTGAAATAATCCAACTCTACAAATTGTTTCATCAGAACAGAAGAACATCAAAGCCCATGAGAAAGCTCAAGAAACAAACGAGCAAAAATAACCTAACAATGCACTTTAATTGAAATACTCTAGCTCTATAAATTATTTCCTCGGAACAGAAGAACATGAAAGCCCATGAGAAAGTTCAAGAAACAAACGACCAAAATAACCTAACAATGCACTTTAATTGAAATACTCCAGCTCTAAAAATTGTTTCCTCATAATAGAAGAACATCAAAGCACATAAGAAAACTCAAACAATAAACGAGCAAAATAACCTAACAATTCACTTTAATTGAAATACTTCAGCTCTACAAATTGTTTCCTCAGAACAAAGGAACATCAATGCCCATGATAAAACTCAAAAAACAAATCAGCAAAATAGCCTAACAATGCACTTTAATTGAAATACTCCAGCTCTATGGACAGGGGCCCTAACTCGGTTGGCTAAGTCTTTCCTTTTGCAGGAGGCTGGTCAGGACTTCTAGTCTCCCCCATCTTGTAGTACCAGAGGGCGTGTCGTGCCAACGGCACCGTTCATGTTCAAAAGTTTACCATGCACATTGCAGTTTACACGGGACCGTGCTTTACAAACTCGATTTCTGCAGCATAAAACAAAAAAAAAAAAAAAACTCGAGCTCTACAAATTGTTTTCTTATAATAGAAGAACATCAAAGCCCATAAGAAAACCCAAGAAACAAACGAGCAAAATAACCTAACAATGCACTTTAATTGAAATACTCCAGCTCTACAAATATTTTTCCGAGAAGAGAAGAACATCAAAGCCCATGAAAAAACTCACGAAACAAACAAGCAAAATAACCTAACAATGGAATTGAATTGAAATGCTCTAACTCTAGAAATTGTTTCCTCATAATAGAAAAACATCAAAGCCCATGAGAAAACTCAAGAAACAAATGAGCAAAATAACCTAACAATGCACTTTAATTGAAATACTCCATCTCTACAAATTGTTTTCCTTAGAACAGAAGAACATCAAATCCCATGAGAAAACTCAAGAAACAAATGAGCAAAATAACGTAACAATGCACTTTAATTGAAACACTCCAGCTCTACAAATTGTTTTATGAGAACATAAGAACATCAAATCCAATGAGAAAACTCAAGAAACAAACGAGAAAAATAACCTAACAATGCACTTTAATTGAAATACTTCAGCTCTACAAATTCTTTTCTCAGAACAGAAGAACATCAAAGCCAATGGGAAAATTGAAGAAACAAACATGCAAAATAACCTAAAAATGCACTTCAATTCAGATACTCCAGCTTTACAAATTGTTTCCTTAGAACAGAAGAGCATGAAAGCCCATGAGAAAACTCAAGAAACAAATGAGCAAAAATAACCTAACAATGCACTTTAATTGAAATACTCCAGCTCTACAAATATTTCCTCATAATAGAAGAACATCAAAGCCCATGAGAAAAACTCAAAAAACAAACGAGAAAAATAACCTAACAATGCACATTAATTGAAATACTTCAGCTCTACAAATTGTTTCCTCATAACACAAGAACATCAAAGCATATGAGAAAACTCAGAAAAAAAACGAGCAAAATAACCTAATAATGCAATTTAATTTAAATACTCCAGCTCTACAAATTGCTTCCTCAGAATAGAAGAACATCAAAGCCTATGAGAAAACTCAAAAAAAAAAGAGAAAAATAACCTAAAAATGCACTTTAATTGAAATACTCCAGCTCTACGAATTGTTTCCTTAGAACAAAGGAACATCAATGCCCATGAGAAAAATTCAAGAAACAAATGAGCAAAATAACCTAATAATGCACTTTAATTGAAATACTCCAATTCTACGGGTAGGGGCCCTAACTTGGTTGGCTAAGTCTTTCCTGTTGTAAGAGGCTGGTCATGAGTTCTAGTCTCCCCCGTCCCCTGGTATCGGAGGGTGTGTTGTGTCAGCGCCGCTGGTTACGTTAAAAAGTTTACTAGGCACGCTGCAGTTTATAGAGGACCATCATTTACAAACTCGATTTCTGCAGCCTAAAAGAAAATAAAAAGAAAATCTAGATCTACAAATTGTTTCGTTAGAATAGAATAACATCAAAGCCCATGCTAAAACTCAAAAAAACAAATGAGTAAAATTACCTAACAATGCACTTAAATTTAAATAATCCAGCTCTACAAATTGCTTCCTCAGAACAGAAGAACATCAATGCCCATGAGAAAATTCAAGAAACAAATGAGCAAAAATAACCTAGCAATGCACTTTAATTGAAATATTCCAGCACTACAAATTGTTTCCTCAGAACAAAAGAACATGAAAGTTGATAAGAAAAACTCAAGAAACAAATGAGCAAAATAACCAAACAATACACTTTAATTGAAATACTTCAGCTCTACAAATTGTTTCCTCATAACAGAAGAACATCAAAGCCCATGAGAAAACTCAAGAAACAAATGAGAAAAATAACCAAACGATGCACTTTAATTGAAATAATTTAGCTCTACAAATTTCTTCCTCAGAATAGAAGAACATCAAAGCCGATGAGAAAACTCAAGAATCAAACGAGCAAAAATAACCTAACAATGCACTTTAATTGAAATACTCCAGCTCTACAAATTGTTTCCTCAGAATAGAAGAATATCAAAACCAATGAGAAAATTTAAGAAACATAAGAGAAAAATAACCTAACAATGCACTTTAATTGAAATACTCCAGCTCTACAAATTGTTTCCTCATAAAAGAAGAACATCAAAGCCCATGAGAAAACTTAAGAAACAAATGATCAAAATAACTTAACAATGTACTTTAATTGAAATACTCCAGCTCTACAAATTGTTTCTTCAAAATAGAAGAACATCAAAGTGCATGAGAAAACTCAAGAAACAAATGAGCAAAATAACTTAACATTGCACTTTAATTCAAATACTCAAGTTCTAAAAATTGTTTCCTCAAAAAGAATAACATCAAAGCCCATGAGAAAACTCAAGAAACAAATGAGCAAAATAACCTAACAATGCACTTTAATTGAAATAATCCAACTCTACAAATTTTTTCCTAAAAATAGAAGAACATCAAAGCCCATGACAAAACTCAAGAAACAAACGTGCATAAATAACCTAAGCATGCACTTTAATTGATATAGTCTAGCTATACAAATTGTTTCCTCATAATAGAAAAAACATCAAAGCCCATGAGAAAACTCAACAAACAAACGAGCAAAAATAACCTAACAATGGACTTTAATTGAAATACTCCAGCTCTACAAATTGTTTCCTCGGAATAGAAGAACATAAACGCACGTGAGAAGACTTAAAAAATAAACGATCAAAATAACCTAATAATGCACTTTAATTGAAATACTCTAACTCTACAAATTGTTTCCTCCTAACAAAAGAACATCAAAGCCCGTAAGAAAACTCAAGAAACAAACGATCAAAATAAGCTAACAATGCACTTTAATTGAAATACTCCAGCTCTATAAATTGTTTCTTCAAAACAGAAGAAAATCAAAGCCCATGAGAAAAAATCAAGAAACAAATGAGCAAAATAACCTAACAATGCACTTTAATTGAAATACTCGAGCTCTAAAAATTGTTTCCTTAGAACAAAAGAACATCAAAGCCCATGAGAAAAACTCAAGAAACAAATGAGCAAAATAACCTAACAATGCACTTTAATTGAAATAATCCAGCTCTACAAATTGTTTCCTTAGAATAGAAGAACATCAAAGCCCATGAGAAAACTCAAGAAAAAAACAACCAAAAATAACCTAACTATGCACTTTAATTCAAATACTTCTGCTCTACAAATTGTTTTCTAAGAACAGAAGAACATGAAAGCCCATGAGAAAACTCAAAAAAAAAATGAGCAAAATAACCTAACAATGCAATTTAATTGAAATACTCCAGCTGTACAAATTGTTTCCTCATAATAGAAAAACATTAAGCCCATGAGAAAACTCAAGAAAAAAATGAGCAAAATAACCTAACATTGCACTTTAATTCAAATACTCGAGCTCTAAAAATTGTTTCCTCAGAACAGAAGAACATCAAAGCCCATGAGAAAACTCAAGAAACAAATGAGCAAAATAATCTAACAATGCACTTTAATTGAAATAATCCAACTCTACAAATTGTTTCCTAAAAAGAGAAGTACATGAAAGCCCATGAGAAAACTCAAAAAATAAACGCGCAAAAATAACCTAAGAATGCACTTTAATTGATATACTCCAGCTCTACAAATTATTTCCTCATAATAGAAAAAACATTAAAGCCCATGAGAAAACTCAACAAAAAAATGAGCAAAAATAACCTAACAATGCACTTTAATTGAAATACTCCAGCTCTACAAATTTTTTCCTCAGAATAGAAGAAAATAAAAGCACATGAGAAGACTCAAGAAACAAATGAGCAAAATAACCTAACAATGCACTTTAATTGAAATACTCCAACTCTACAAATGGTTTCCTCATAACAAAAGAACATCAAAGCCCATAAGAAAACTCAAAAAAACAAATGATCAAAATAACCTAACAATGCACCTTAATTGAAATACTTCAGCTCTATAAATTGTTTCTTCAAAACAGAAGAAAATCAAAGCCCATGAGAAAATATTAAGAAACAAACGAGAAAAATAACCTAACAATGCACTTTAATTGAAATTCTTGAGCTCTAAAAATTGTTTTCTTAGAACAGAAGAACATCAAAGCCCATGAGAAAAAATCAAGAAACAAATGAGCAAAATAACCTAACAATGCACTTTAATTGAAATAATCCAGCTCTACAAATTGTTTCTTTAGAATAGAAGAACATCAAAGCCAATGAGAAAAACTCAAGAAAACAAACAACCAAAAATAACCTAACTATGCACTTTAATTCAAATACTTTAGCTCTACAAATTGTTTCCTAAGAATAGAAGAACATGGAAGCCCATGAGAAAAACTCAAGAAACAAATAAGCAAAATAACCTAACAATGCACTTTAATTGAAATACTCCAGCTGTACAAATTGTTTCCTCATAACAGAAAAACATTAAGCCCATGAGAAAATTCAAGAAACAAACGAGCAAAATAACCTAACAATGCACTTTAATTAAAATAATCCAGCTCTACAAATTGTTTCCTCAGAACAGAAGAACATCAAAGCCCATGAGAAAAATCAAGAAACAAACGAGCAAAAATAACCTAACAATGCACTTTTATTGAAATACTCCAGCTCTACAAATTGTTTCCTCAGAACAGAAAAACATGAAAGCCAATGAGAAAACTCAAGAAACAAACAATCAAAATAACCTAAAAATGCACTTTAAATGGAATACTCCAGCTCTACAAATTGTTTCCTCATAATAGAAGAACATCAAAGCACATGAGAAAACTCAAGAAATAGATGAGCAAAATAGCTTTACAATGCACTTTAATTGAAATACTCGAGATCTACAAATTGTTTTCTTAGAACAAAATAACATTGAAGACCATGAGAAAACTCAAGAAACAAATGAGCAAAATAACCTAACAATGCATTTTAATCAAAATACTCCAGATCTATGGACAGGGGCCCTAACTCGGTTAGCTAAGTCCCTCCTTTTGCAAGAGGCTGGTCAGGACTTCTAGTCTCCCTCGTCCCGTGGTACTAGAGGGTGTGTCGTGCTAGCGACACCGGTCATGTTAAAAAGTTTACCAGGCACGTTACAGTTTATAGGGGACCGTGCTTTACAAACCAAATTTCTGCATCCTAAAACAATAAAAAAAAAAATCTTCAGGTCTACAAATTGTTTGCTTAGAATAGAAGAACATCAAAGCCCATAATAAAACTCAAGAAACAAACGAGCAAAATAACCTAACAATGCACTTTAATTGAAATACTCTAGCTCTACAAATTGTTTCCTTAGAACAGAAGAACATCAAAGCCCATGAGAAAACTTAAGCAACAAATGGGAAAAATAACCTAACAATGCACTTTAATTGAAATACTCCAGCTCTACAAATTGTTTCCTCAGAACAAAAGAACATCAAAGCACATGAGAAAACTCAAGAAACAAACGAGAAAAATAACCTAACAATGCACTTTAATTGAAATACTCCAGCTCTACAAATTGTTTTCCTTAGAAAAGAAGAACATCAAATCCCATGAGAAAACTCAAGAAACAAACGAGCAAAATAACGTAACAATGCACTTTAATTGAAACACTCCAGCTCTACAAATTGTTTCGTTAGAGTAGAAGAACATCAAAGCCCATTAGAAAACTCAAGAAACAAACGAGCAAAAATAACTTAACAATGCACTTTAATTGAAATACTCCAACTCTACAAATTGTTTCTTCAAAACAGAAGAACATGAAAGCCCATGAGAAAACTCAAAAAAAAAAAGAGCAAATTAACCTAACAATGCACTTTAATTGAAATACTCTAGCTCTACAAATTGTTTCCTTAGAACAGAAGAACATCAAAGCCCATGAGAAAACTTAAGCAACAAATGGGAAAAATAACCTAACAATGCACTTTAATTGAAATACTCCAGCTCTACAAATTGTTTCCTCAGAACAAAAGAACATCCAAGCCCATGAGAAAACTCAAGAAACAAACGAGTAAAATAACCTAACAATGGACTTTAATTGAAATACTCCAGCTCTACTGATTGTTTCTTTAGAATAGAAGAACATCAAAGCCCTTAAGAAAACTCAAAAAACAAATGAGAGAAATAACCTAACAGTGCACTTTAATTGAAATAATCTAGCTCTACAAATTATTTCCTCAGAATAGAAGAACATCAAAGCCTATGAGAAAACTCAAGAAATAGACAAGAAAAAATAACCTAAGAATGCACTTCAATTGAAATAATCCAGCTCTTAAAATTGTTTCCTCAGAATAAAAGAAACATGAAAGCCCATGAGAAAAGTCAAGAAACAAATGAGCAAAATAACTTAACAATGCACTTTAATTGAGATACTTTAGCTCTACAAATTATTTCCTCATAACAGAAGAACAACAAAGCCCATGAGAAAACTCAAGAAACAAATGAGAAAAATAACATAACAATTCACTTTAACTGAAATACTCCAGCTCTACAAATTGTTTCCTCAGAAGAGAAGAACATCAAAGCCCATGAGAAAACTCAAGAAACAAACGAGAAAAATAAGCTAACTATGCACTTTAATTGAAATAATCCAGCTCTTAAAATTGTTTCCTCAGAACAGAAGAACATCAAAGCCCACCCATGAGAAAACTTAAGAAAAAAAAACGAACAAAAATAACCTAATAACGCACTTTTATTGAAATACTCAAGCTCTACAAATTGTTTCCTCATAAGAGAAAAACATCAAACCCCATGGGAAAACTCAAGAAACAAACACACAAAAAAACCTAAAAATGCACTTTAAATGGAATACTCTAGCTCTACAAATTGTTTCCTAAGAATAGAAGAACATGAAATCCCATGAGAAAACTCAAGAAACAAACGACCAAAATAACCTAACAATGCACTTTAATTGAAATACTCCAGCTGTACAAATTGTTTCCTCATAACAGAAAAACATTAAGCCCATGAGAAAACTCAAGAAACAAACGAGCAAAATAACCTAACAATGCACTTTAATTAAAATAATCCAGCTCTACAAATTGTTTCCTTAGAATAGAAGAACATCAAAGCCCATGAGAAAAATCAAGAAACAAACGAGCAAAAATAACCTAACAATGCACTTTTATTGAAATACTCCAGCTCTACAAATTGTTTCCTCAGAACAGAAAAATATGAAAGCCCATGAGAAAACTCAAGAAACAAACAATCAAAATAACCTAAAAATGCACTTTAAATGGAATACTCCAGCTCTACAAATTGTTTCCTCATAATAGAAGAACATCAAAGCACATGAGAAAACTCAAGAAATAGATGAGCAAAATAACCTTACAATGCACTTTAATTGAAATACTCTAGATCTACAAATTATTTTCTTAGAACAAAATAACATTGAAGCCCATGAGAAAACTCAAGAAACAAATGAGCCAAATAACCTAACAATGCACTTTAATTGAAATACTCTAGCTCTATGGACAGGGGCCCTAACTCGATTGGCTAAGTCCCTCCTTTTGCAAGAGGTTGGTCAAGACTTCTAGTCTCCCCCGTCCCATAGTACCAGAGGGCATGTCGCGCCAGCGACACCGGTCATGTTAAAAATTTTACCAGGCACATTACAGTTTATAGGGGACCGTGCTTTACAAACCCAATTTCTACATCCTAAAACAATAAAAAAATAAAAAAACTCCAGCTCTACAAATTATTTCCTTAGAATAGAAGAACGTCAAAGCCCATAAGAAAACTCAAGAAACAAACGAGCAAAATAACCTAACAATGCACTTCAATTGAAATACTCCAGCTCTAAAAATTATTTTCTCAGAAGAGAAGAACATCGAAGCCCATGAAAAAACTCAAGAAACAAACGAGTAAAATAACCTAACAATGCCCTTGAATTGAAATGCTCCAACTCTACAAATTGTTTCCTCATAATAGAAGAACATCAAAGCCCATGAGAAAACTAAAGAAACAAACGAGCAAAATAACCTAACAATGCACTTTAATTGAAATACTCCAGCTCTACAAATTGTTTTCCTTAGAAAAGAAGAACATCAAATCCCATGAGAAAACTCAAGAAACAAATGAGCAAAATAACCTAACAATGCACTTTAATTGAAACACTCCAGCTCTACAAATTGTTTTCTGAAAATAGAAGAACATCAAATCCCATGAGAAAACTCAAGAAACAAACGAGAAAAATAACCTAACAATGCACTTTAATTGAAATACTTCAGCACTACAAATTGTTTCCTTAGAACAGAAGAACATCAAAGCCAATGGGAAAAATGAAGAAAGAAACATGCAAAATAACCTAACAATGCACTTTAATTGAAATACTCTAGGCCTACAAATTGTTTCCTCAGAACAGACGAGCATTAAAGCCCATGAGAAAACTCAAGAAACAAATGAGCAAAAATAACCTAACAATACACTTTAATTGAAATACTCTAGCTCTACAAATTGTTTCCTCATAATAGAAGAACATCAAAGCCAATGAGAAAAACTCAAAAAACAAACGAGCAAAATAACCTAACAATGCACTTTAATTCAAGTACTCCAGCTCTACAAATTATTTTCCTCATAACACAAGAACATCAAATCCTATGAAAAAACTCAGAAAAAAAATGAGCAAAATAACCTAATAATGCAATTTAATTGAAATACTCCAGCTCTACAAATTGTTTCCTCATAATAGAAGAACATCAAAGCCCATGAGAAAACTCAAAAAAAAAATGAGAAAAATAACCTAACAATGCACTTTAATTGAAATAGTCCAGCTCTACGAATTGTTTGCTCAGAACAGAAGAACATCAAAGTCCATGAGAAAATTCAAGAAAACAAACGAACAAAATAACCTAACATTGAACTTTAATTGAAATAATCCAGCTCTATAAATTGTTTCCTCAGAACAGAAGAACATCAAAGCCCATGAGAAAACTCAAGAAACAAACTACCAAAAATAATGTAACAATGCACTTTAATTGAAATACTTCAGCTCTACAAATTATTTCCTTGGAATAGAAGAACATCAAAGCCCATGAGAAAACTCAAGAAAAAAATGAGCTAAATAACCTAACAATGCACTTTAATTGAAATACTTCAGCTCTACAAATTGTTTCCTCATAATAGAAGAACATCAAAGCCCATGAGAAAACTCAATAAACAAACGAGCACAATAACCTAACAATGCACTTAAATTGAAATACTCCAGCTCTACAAATTCTTTTCCCAGAAGAGAAGAACATCAAAGCCCATGAAAAAAATTAAGAAACAAACAAGCAAAATAACCTAACAATGCACTTGAATTGAAATGCTCCAACTCTATAAATTGTTTCCTCAGAATAGAAGAACATCAAAGCCCACGAGAAAACTCAAGAAATGAACGAGCAAAATAACCTCACAATACACTTTAATTGAAATACTCCAGCTCTACAAACTGTTTTCCTTAGAACAGAAGAACATCAAATCCCATGAGAAAAACTCAAGAAACAAACGAGCAAAATAACCTAACAATGCACTTTAATTGAAACACTCCAGCTCTACAAATTGTTTTATGAGAATAGAAGAACATCAAATCCCATGAGAAAACTCAAGAAACAAATGAGAAAAATAAGCTAACAATGCACTTTAATTGAAATACTTCAGCTCTACAAATTGTTTCCTCAGAAAAGAAAAACATCAAAGCCAATGGGAAAATTGAAGAAACAAACATGCAAAATAACCTAACAATGCACTTTAATTGAAATACTCTAGCTCTACAAATTGTTTCATCAGAACAGAAGAGCATCAAAGCCCATGAAAAAACTCAAAAAATAAATGAGCAAAAATAACCTAACAATGCACTTTAATTGAAATACTCCAGCTCTACAAATTGTTTCCTCATCATAGAAGAACATCAAAGCTCATGTGAAAAACTCAAAAAACAAACAAGAAAAATAACCTAACAATGCACTTTAATTAAAATACTTCAGGTCTACAAATTATTTCCTCATAACACAAGAACATCAAAGCCTATGAGAAAACTCAAAAAACAAATGAGCAAAATAACCTAATAATGCAATTTAATTGAAATAATCCAGCTATACAAATTGCTTCATCAGAATAGAAGAACATCAAAGCCCATGAGAAAACTCAAAAAACAAACGAGAAAAACAATCTAACAATGCACTTTAATTGAAATACTACAGCTCTACGAATTGTTTGCTTAGAAATGAAGAACGTCAAAGCCCATGAGAAAATTCAAGAAACAAACGAACAAAATAACCTAACAATGTAGTTTAATTGAAATAATCCAGCTCTATAAATTGTTTTCTCAGAAGAGAAGAACATCAAAGCCCATGAGAAAACTCAAGAAAACAAACTACCAAAAATAACTTAACAATGCACTTTAATTGAAATACTTCAGCTCTACAAATTGTTTCCTTAGAATAGAAGAACATCAAAGCCCATCAGAAAACTCAAAAAACAAATGATCTAAATAACCTAACAATGCACTTTAATTGAAATACTTCAGCTCTACAAATTGTTTCCTCATAACAGAAGAACATCAAAGCCCATGAGAAAAAACTCAATAAACAAACGAGCAAAATAACCTAACAATGCACTTTAATTGAAATACTTCAACTCTACAAATTATTTTCCCAGAAGAGAAGAACATCAAAGCCCATGAAAAAACTCAAGAAACAAACGAGCAAAATAACCTAACAATGCACTTGAATTGAAATGCTCCAATTCTACAAATTGTTTCCTCAGAATAGAAGAATATCAAAGCCCATGAGAAAACTCAAGAAACAAACGAGCAAAATAACCTAACAATGCACTTTAATTGAAATACTCCAGCTCTACAAATTGTTAACCTTAGAACAAAAGAACATCAAATCCCATGAGAAAACTCAATAAACAAATGAGCAAAATAACCTAACAATGCACTTTAATTGAAACACTCCAGCTCTACAAATTGTTTTCTGAGAACAGAGGAACATCAAATCCCATGAGAAAATTCAAGAAAACAATAAGAAAAATAACCTAACAATTTAATTTAATTGAAATACTTAAGCTCTACAAATTGTTTCCTCAGAACAGAAGAACATAAAAGCCAATGGGAAAACTGAAGAAACAAACATGCAAAATAACCTAACAATGCACTTTAATTGAAATACTCCAACTCTACAAATTGTTTCCTTAGAACAGAAGAGCATCAAAGCCCATGAGAAAACTCAAGAAACAAATGAGCAAAAATAACCTAAAAATGCAATTTAATTGAAATACTCCAGCTCTACAAATTGTTTCCTCATAATAGAAGAACATCAAAGCCCATGACAAAAACTCAAAAAACAAATAAGCAAAATAACCTAACAATGCACTTTAATTGAAATACTCCAGCTCTACAAATTGTTTCCTTATAACACAAGAACATCAAAGCCTATGAGAAAAGTCAAAAAACAAACGAGCAAAATAACCTAATAATGCAATTTAATTGAAATACTCCAGCTCTACAAATTGCTTCCTCAGAATAGAAGAACATCAAAGCCCATGAGAAAACTCAAAAAATAAACAAGAAAAATAACCTAACAATACACTTTAATTGAAATACTCCATCTCTACGAATTGTTTGCTCATAACAGAAGAACATCAAAGCCCATGAGAAAATTCAAGAAAATAAACGAACAAAATAACCTAACAATGCACTTTAATTGAAATAATCTAGCTCTATAAATTGTTTTCTCAGAACAGAAGAACATCAAAGCCCATGAGAAAACTCAAGAAAAACAAACTACCAAAAATAACTTAACAATGCACTTTAATTGAAATACTTCAGCTCTACAAATTGTTTCCTCAGAATAGAAGAACATCAAAGCCCATAAGAAAACTCAACAAACAAATGAGCTAAATAACCTCACAATGCACTTTAATTGAAATACTTCAGCTCTACAAATTGTTTCCTCATAACAGAAGAACATCAAAGCCCATGAGAAAACTCAATAAACAAATGAATAAAATAACCTAACAATGCACTTTAATTGAAATACTCCAGCTCTACAAATTATTTCTTTAGAACAAAAGAACATGAAAGCCCATGAGAAAACACAAGAAAATAAATGAGCAAAATAACATAACAATGCACTTTAATTGAAATAATCCAACACTACAAATTGTTTCGTTAGAGTAGAAGAACATCAAAGCCCATTAGAAAACTCAAGAAACAAACGAGAAAAAATAACATAACAATGCACTTTTATTGAAATACTCCAACTCTACAAATTATTTTCTCAGAATAGAAGAACATGAAAGCCCATGAGAAAAACTCAAGAAACAAATGATCAAAATAACCTAACAATGCACTTTAATTGAAATACTCCAACTCTACAAATTATTTACTCATAACAAATAAACATGAAAGCACATGAGAAAACTCAAGAAACAAATGAGCAAAATAACCTAATAATGCACTTTAATTGAAATGCTTCAGGTCTACGGGCAGGGGCCCTATCTCGGTTGGCTAAGTCTTTCTTGTTGCAAGAGGCTTGTCACGAGTTCTAGTCTCCCCCATCCCATCATACCGGAGGACCTGTCGCGCCAGTGCCGCCAGTCATGTTAAAAAGTTTCCCATGCATCCTGCAGTTTATAGCGGACTGTGCTTTAAAAACCCGATTTCTGCAGCCTAAAAAAAAAAACTCCAGCTCTACAAATTGTTTCCTCATAATAGAAGAACATCAAATCCCATAAGAAAAACTCAAAATAAAGAGAGCAAAATAACCTAACAATCCACTTTAATTAAAATATTCCAGCTCTACAAATTGTTTCCTCAGAATA
This sequence comes from Sequoia sempervirens, assembly GCA_007258455.2. Classification (NCBI taxonomy): domain Eukaryota; kingdom Viridiplantae; phylum Streptophyta; class Pinopsida; order Cupressales; family Cupressaceae; genus Sequoia; species Sequoia sempervirens. Next base: position 19,221 of record VDFB02003663.1, on the reverse strand, counting down.
GAAGAACATTAAATCCCATTAGAAAACTAAAGAAACAAACGAGCAAAATAACCTAACAATGCACTTTAATTGAAATACTCTAGCTCTACAAATTGTTTCCTCGGAATAGGAGAACATCAAAGCCAATAAGAAAAACTCAAGAAACAAATGAGCGAAATAACCTAACAATGCATTTTAATTGAAATAATCAAGCTCTACAAATTGTTTCATCAAAACAGAAGAACATCAAAGCCCATGAGAAAACTCAAGAAACAAACGAGCAAAAACAACCTAACAATGCACTTTAATTCAAATACTCCAACTCTACAAATTTTTTCTTCAAAACAGAAGAACATGAAAACCCATGAGAAAACTCAACAAAAAAATGAGCAAAATAACCTAACAATGCACTTTAATTGAAATAATCTAGCTCTACAAATTGTTTCCTTAGAACAGAAAAACATCAAAGCCCATGAGAAAACTCAAGCAACAAATGGGAAAAATAACCTAACAATTCACTTTAATTGAAATACTCCAGCTCTACAAATTGTTTCCTCAGAACAAAAGAACATCAAAGCCCATGAGAAAACTCAAGAAAAAAATGAGTAAAATAACCTAACAATGAACTTTAATTGAAATACTCCAGCTCTACAAATTGTTTCTTCAGAATAGAAGAACATAAAGCCCTTAAGAAAACTCAAGAAACAAATGAGAGAAATAACTTAACAATGCACTTTAATTGAAATAATCCAGCTCTACAAATTGTTTCCTCAGAACAGAAGAACATCAAAGCCCATGAGAAAACTCAAGAAACAAACAAGAAAAAATAACCAAAGAATGCACTTCAATTGAAATACTCCAGCTCTTCAAATTGTTTCCTCAGAATAAAAGAACATGAAAGCCCATGAGAAAAGTCAAGAAACAAATGAGGAAAATAACCTAACAATGCACTTTAATTGAAATACTTTAGCTCTACAAATTGTTTCCTCATAACAGAAGAACATCAAAGCCCATGAGAAAACTCAAGAAACAAACAATCAAAATAACCTAAAAATGCACTTTAAATGGAATACTCCAGCTCTACAAATTATTTCCTCATAATAGAAGAGCATCAAAGCACATGAGAAAACTCAAGAAATAGATGAGCAAAATAACCTAATAATGCACTTTAATTGAAATACTCCAGCTCTATAAATTGTTTTCTTAGAACAAAATAACATTGAAGCCCATGAGAAAACTCAAGAAACAAATGAGCAAAATAACCTAACAATGCACTTTAATTGAAATACTCTAGCTCTATGGACAGGGGCCCTAACTTGGTTGGCTAAGTCTTTCCTTTTGCAGGAGGTTGGTCAGGACTTCTAGTCTCCCTCGTCCTGTGGTACCAGAGGGCGTGTCGCACCAGTGGCACCGGTCATGTTAAAAAGTTTACCGGGCACATTGCAGTTTATAGGGGACGGTGCTTTACAAACCCGATCTCTGCAGCCTAAAACAAAAAAAAAAAAAAACTTGAGCTCTACAAATTGTTTCCTTAGAATAGAAGAACATCAAAGCCCATAAGAAAACTCAAGAAACAAACGAGCAAAATAACCTAACAATGCACTTTCATTGAAATACTCCAGCTCTACAAATTGTTTCCTCATAACAGAAGAACATCAAAGCCCATGAGAAAACTCAAGAAACAAATGAGAAAAATAACCTAAAAATGCACTTTAATTGAAATACTCCAGCTCTACAAATTGTTTCCTCATAATAGGAGAACATTAAAGCCCATGAGAAAACTCAAGAAATAAATGAGCAAAATAACCTAACAATGCACTTTAATTGAAATATCTAGCTCTACAAATTGTTTCCTCAGAATAGGAGAACATCAAAGCCCACGAGAAAACTCAAGAAACAAACAAGAAAAATAACCTAACAATGCACTTTAATTGAAATAATCCAGCTCTACAAATTGTTTCCTTAGAACAGAAGAAAATCAAAGCCCATGAGAAAACTTAAGAAACAAACGAGCAAAAATAATGTAACAATGCACTTTAATTGAAATACTCCAGCTCTACAAATTGTTTCCTCAAAATAGAAGAACATGAAAGCCCATGAGAAAACTCAAGAAATAAACAAGCAAAATAACCTAACAATGCACTTTAATTGAAATACTCCAGCTCTACAAATTGTTTCCTCATAACAAAAGAACATCAAAGCCCATGAGAAAACTCAAAAAACAAATGAGAAAAATAACCTAACAATGCACTTTAATTGAAATACTCCAACTCTACAAATTGTTTCCTCTGAATAGAAAAACATCAAAGCCCATGAGAAAACTCAAGAAAGAAACAAGCAAAATAACCTAAGAATGCACTTTAATTGAAATACTCTAGCTCTACAAATTGATTCCTCAGAACAAAAGAACATCAAAGCCCATGAGAAAACTTAAGAAATAAACAAGCAAAATAACCTAAAATAACCAAAAACATCTGCCTCCTCAGTCCTCTTTTTTAGCAGCTTCTTAAAAATCACCATGTATTGTTGAAGAAATAACTGTATGACTAGCGCCTTGCCCGAACCCCATACAAAAACTCGCCCCCATACATGCAACAAACTTTTCAACAATCTTCTGAATGCGTCTACCTCAGTTTGTTCACCGGTCGATATCCAGATGAAACATATAATGAAACTCTATAATGACACATTCAATATCCAAGTACTGTTGACTTCCAAGCCCAAGACATCTATATTTATGTTTTAAGGTTTTACAATCACATTTCATACAATTATGAATTCTTGGGTCATTAGCAAGTCTAAAGCTATGATCATTAGTATGCTCGCTATGGGTGAGTGTCAAAGGAAGCCCTAAATAGAGGGGATGAAATTTAAGGTTTTCAGAAAAAGATTCAAACATAAAACCTAATAATTTATGTTCATAGAAGCTACAACACTCTTTGCCAGTACTCAAGGGATGAAATTCCAACAGGAACATGGAATACATGCGATGTGCAAAATCTTTAGGCAACTCTACGCAAACTTTATGAAACGTTATTGCTCGACACATTCTACATTTGTAACTGATGTTCACTCCAACATGCTTACATCCTTCACATGTGTAAAGTGGTATGCCTTCCATCAAATAAAGTTCATGAAGATGGCGTCCAGGATACAAAACAGTGGGAGAAGTATCATTAATCGTTGATGCGCTTCTATGGATCAGGGATGTTTGAAGTGGGGTGGATGGACTAGATGCCATGGTGTGTGGCTCGGTCAAGGGAAAGCTAAACTTCTTTGCCTAATACACTACAGAAAGCTTCTACCAAAACTTGAGCAATGAATGTATTGAACATATTGTTGTAGGAGCATTGTAATGCATGATTTATAGGTAGCTTCCTCTACATGAGCACTCGCAGCCAACAAAATGGTGCCAACATTATTTAATTGATTCACATTTCCATCGTCCTACACAAGAATAAAAATGAAATGCATAATTTGTACTAGTGCTTTCTGCAATGAATACTAGCCTATCCTCATACTTCATTGAAACACAATAAGTTAATATGATGGTGATAAATTTAAAAACGTGCAAATTAACGTTTCTGGCTGATTTCCCATGATTTGTATGATGCTTCTTTAACTACAAATATAGAATTTTCTTAACAGAATTCCAACTTCGACGTTCTCATGCTTTCATCATTCAACAACCCCTCACCAGACTGAAAAACAAAAATTACATGTATATGATGGTGATAAATTTGTAAAGGTGAAAGGTGCAGATTCAATCCATAGAGCTCAGAGTCTATTCTATAGAGCCGAGAGAGGATAAACAATGTACATAGTTTCCTTTCAACAACAATAAAAGTAAAATCCATCATTTGTACTATGATTCTTCAAAATAGAATTCCAACTTCAATTTTCTCATGCTCTATTCCTTCCCCAGACTAAAAAATAAGAAGTACATGTAAAAGTGAAAGGTGCAGTTTCAATCCATGAGCTCAAGGCGCATTCTATAGAGCCCAGAGAGGATATATTATTTTTATAATAATATTAGTTCTCTCACATTTTTTACTTTACATTTCATTCTCTATTTTTTTTTTATCATGATTTAATATTCAATATTTAATCTTAATTTATATCATCTATAATGCTGAATTTTATTATTAAACTTAACTATTATCATTTCTTCTTAATTTATAGCTATTTGAATATATTTTATTATTCACGATAGTATTTAAAAATATTTTTTTATAATTGTGTCAGAGTTTCTATCAATATTTAAAATCATATTCTATGATGGATCATCAAAATAATAATAAAAAATAGAATGAAAGCACTTTTCAAAATTAATAAAATAAATTAGAAAAAAAAACACAAGAAGAAAGCCACAAAATAAATAAAAATTATTATACATTAATAGTTCTATTAAAAAATATTCTAAGTGTTATTTCTAGAAAAGGCCAAAAAGAACCTTCTAGAAACCCTCCAAATTGTCCTCCACATGAAGAAAAGTTGAGCCAAGTCAATAGTCACACTAAAAATGTGACAAAAATGCCTCTAAACAACCCCTTTTCCGCTAAAATCAGTCCAAACTCACACATCTCTCATGTCTGCAAGTCATTATTAGTCTTCACACAAGTCTTGACCCACACTCTCCTCATGCAATATGTGTATTTTGAAGCACAAGACTCCAAAAAGCATTAAAGATAATGATCTTGATTAAGTAATTCATAAAACATCACTAAACAAGTCATTTTACAATTTAAAGCATAAAATAAGGGCCCCACCATCTCCTTGTGTTACATTTGCATTAAAAGGCATAATAAAAGTGATTTTCAAATCACTTGCATGATATCTTTAAATATTAGAATAAAATGTAACATATAATGTCATATCTAAAAGCCTTCAAAAGCTTCCAAGGCATTTAATCATCTCAACTTACCTTATTCTGCATTTTAATCCACATGGCAATATCACTGGTTTCCAAAGGCATCATATTGAGCTCCAAAACACTTGGCCAATATGGCCGACCTCTAAATTCCTTGGAAAGAAAACTCCAAGTCACATGATTTTGGACAAAAATCAAAGGTATATTACTTGACCATGGCACACTCCTTATGTATTAATTGAGGACTTAAGACTTGGAAAAGTTTTCTAACAAGGGGAAAAAGGAACTGTAATACCCCTCCATGTCGGTTGTTCTGAACTTGTGTGTGAGTTTCTGTGTGTGCTTCATTAATTACTGTATTATTTGATTGTGTGGAAAATATAATATGTCAGTAATCATGTTTAAATAATTAAGTAAAATTTGTAAAGTTATTTAAAATATGATTAGAAATTAAAATAATAATCAATTAAATTAATTCGTTAAAAGTAAAAGTGATATTATTAGATAAATTGATTTCAATTGTTATGAACAAATAATCTTGAAAAGATAATTATTATAATAAGAAATTTAATGGATACTTATTTAGAATCTTGTAAATGATTGATTTTAATTATTCTAATGTGGAAGTAATTAATTAATAGTGTATTGTGGAGATAATGAATATACATTCAAATAAAAAGTTCATTTTTGTGGATTTAAATTTATTTAGTTTAATCAAAATGCATGATAAAAGAAAATGAAATATAAATACATGAAAATGCAACAAAAAGAATTAAGGATTAAATATTATTTTGATTTATTTCTTGAAATGTGACTGTTGGTATTCTCTAGAAGAGGAAACAGAAGAGGCTTCTTGTGTGAGATTTTATTTATCTTTGGATTGGGAAGGGGGTGGTATTATCTTTCCAACAGATTCTGGGGAGAAATTTGGCAGTCAAAATTTCTGTTATAGTATTGCATTCTTTTATTATTTTGAGAATTCATTGAGGAAAAAGATTGGAGTTGAGGGGAGGATCTTGTAGCTGCTGCTGGAAACATTCGTTGGAGGAGGATTGGAGTGGCAAAAGGAATAGAGCTTCTACAGATCTTCTTCAACCGCAGGACACCAGGTTCCTCACTTATTTATTTGTTGTAGCATTAAATAAAATAGCAATTGATTGGAATTATTTCGCTGTGTATGAAATTTTCATTTGGGGATTGGGATTGTTGTTTGCTAAAATGGAATTTGGTTGGGTTCTTGACTGTCAATTATTAGATTGAAATTCTCTGGGAGTTCGGGACTGTTGTTTATTTAAATGAAATTAATTGTTGGATTTGTACTGTTGTTCATTATAATATAACTAAGATGGGAATTTGGAAAAGAACCAGTAGTACTGTAGTTTTTTCTAGAAAATATAATTAATCAACTTAAGAATAATCTTTTACTGGGAAAACTAGGTTGTGTATATTCTTGTTTATATTTATTCTTATACAGAAAAAAAAATTTATACAGTGTTTATTTGGTTTCCTGATTTTGAAATGCCCAAATTCCAATATATATATATATAGGTTTATATATATATATATATAATAGATATATATAATTATTTATACATATGTAAATAGTGAATAAAAGAAATTAAATTTATTGAATTTCGTTATTCCCCGTTGGACTGTTCACCGTATTAAATTTTGGGGGATTATTTATATTTTATATGTTGATTTGATTTGGATGTGTGTGAGGGTTTGGCCTTGGCCGTACCCACCACCCCACCACCAGACGTGTGACAGTCTGCGAACTGTCCACGGCAGTCCGTAGGACTGCTGTGAGCAGTCCGTAGACTGCCCACGGTCGGCGGCGAAGTTCCCCGTGACTGTGTGTGTTGGGAATAATAATTCCCATGTAAATTTATATGTTAAACTTCTTTTAATCTGCGAATTTTTATATGTTATTTTCTGTGCAGATTTTTATCTTTATAAATATATATATATATATATATATATATATGTATATATGTATATATGTATACATATATACATATATACATATATACATATATATATATGTATATATGTATATATGTATATATATGTATATATATATACATATATTTATTTATTAATTTAATTATTTTGTTTTCTCTAATTTAAATAACGATGTATTATTTAATTATGTATGCAATATATATATATATATATATATATTCAATTTCTTTCCGATTAATATATTCTGTTAATTTAACTGTTAGTTAAAAAAATGTATATATATATATTCTGTTTTTGTTCCTTTTCTGATTAATATAAAGCAGAATTCTGTTATAATGAAAGTAATAATAGTAGAATAGAAAGAAAGCTTTTCTTATTTGATTTATTAAATTATCAACTATAAGAGATAAGTTAGTTGAAAATCACTTACTAATATATGACAGCATTGAGTGAATATTTTGGAATAGAAAAGAATTCCTATTAATTTGTTAAATTGTGAAATTTGATAGGATAATATAGTAGAAAGGCAATTTGTGAATATATATTTATATCAGCATTGATTGTTTAATTTTTATTTTTAAATGTGTATAGGGTGAAAATAGAGTTTAGCATAGAATCAAATAAGTTATCTTTTGTTAAGTCTTGTGGATTTGTTGAATTCTTAGAAAAGATCTATTCTCTTTCTACATTCCCTCCTCAAAAAGAATTTAAATCTATAAATATGTAGTGGTTTTAAAAGGTAGTTATGTGTGTGAATTATTTAGATAGATTTAAGATTTTAATGTGGTAAGTTCTATTATGTAGTTTAAGTATTTAGAGTATTGTCATTATGATCATTTTTAAGTATAAACAATTGGTCTTAAATGGGTTTCACATTGGAAGTGAGCATTAAGTTAGTATGATGAAAGGAAAATGGAAATAATGTTTGAACATAAGTAGTTATGAAATAATAATGAGTTAACTACCCAGTTATTAAGTAGTTTTCAATTATGTTGTTAAATGAAAGGGGGAATTTAAATGTATGGGTATGGTTAGAGATTGATTAGGATATTCTCGAATTGGATAGTTTATTGGTAAAAAAAAAATTAAAAAATAGGGATTTTAATCTTTTGGAAATTGATTTCCTTTATATTCATTTAATGGTTGATTTGTAAGTTCTCTTTATGGATAAGCCTTTTAGAATACTTGTGATGGTTATCATGAATGGTTTTAGTATGAGTAAGTTGTAAAGTTATTTAGTTCTAGTCGTTAATTGATTGGTTAATAAATATTGTTCTCGATTGAATTTTTGGTTGATGTTTTTTATGTAAATATTTTTGTGGAGTTGTGAGTGGTTGAGTATTTAAGGTGTTCATAAATTTGGTGCCTTGGATGCCTGGTTGAATTCTTTTACCTTTGTTGTTGAAGGATTGTTTCTGGGTGGTTCCATGTTGGTGTGAATGCCTTTGGAGGTTAGTTTTGATTCAAGGAATCCTTTGTCTTTTAAATTTGTGTTGCAATGTAATTGGGAATTTGTATTTTGTTGATGAGTTGTGGGAAGTTGATCTTCTTGGATTTCTGATTTATTTTGTATCAAAGTTGTTTATGTGGTGTGGATGGGGAGGTTGATCTTATTTTAATGTATTCACTCATTATATTTGAATTGAAATTAGATCTGGTGGCCTTGCAATTATTGTTGTCATTGCTATGTTGTTGTTTTTATGAAGGTGATTTGCGTACCATCATAAGGGGGTTCTTGTAAGGAGAAAATTGAGGTCTCCCATGGAATTCCTAGTTGGTGGCTTTTGGTTTCATTTAGTGATTTCGTGAATTAAAGGTTGATTTTCTTTTGCGTTTTCCTTTTTGAGGTGACGCCATTGTTAATTTGTAGATGGGTCTTGATGAATCTTTCCTTGTTATGGCTTTTTTTGATTTACTCTCATATTTGAGGAAATTTTATCCTTGTGTTGGAATTATTGGAGAAATACTCATGTTGCTTCACTTTACCCTTGTTTGTGGGTTTTCATTCTTTTGGCTTCCAGAGGTTTGAGATGTTTGATAATTGATGTTCTCTCTCTTTATGTCCCTTGATGTGGCAAGTGTTCTGGTTTCATGATTTTGAAAAGGGTTGTACGGGAATTGTTGAGACTTTGATTATGTATTTATAGCGAGATGGGTAATGCCTCGCAGGTTTCTCAGTTGTGATCTAATATTCTTGTTATATTGTACAACCCTTGGTTTCTTGGTTTTTATGTTGTTGGGTCTCTAGGGAGAGTGGCTCCTTGTGGGGGTAGGCGCCCCGCGTAAGGGGAAGAGCACAGGAGAACCCACGAGTGAGTTGGTAATCAAGTGAAAACCTAATAATTAATTTAGGAGGGTTGGGTAGTAACATCATAATAAAATTTTTAAAAAAATGGATGCCTCGTCTTCATTAGTGCTTCCGTAGACTAATGGAAGGCTGAGAAGGTCGTGGTTAGCAAGGTCGCAACCTCATCCTCAAGGAGAGGTTATCGGCTCCGCATGAGCACTCAGCAGCCATGCCAAGTAGGAGGAAGGGCTGAGATTCATAGATGGGGGCCTATCAGCTTTGAGGAAGGGGCTGAGAACCCATGTAGGCTAAGTGCCATTTATCACCCCTCCCCTAGTTGCCCATGTGTTTTACTTTATTGTGTTCCTCGAAGTAGGTTATGGGAGTGGGTTTAGATTGTTGTTTGAATTGATTTAAATTGATTTATGATTATTGTTTTAATACATCTTTAGTATGTTTTGCGGTCTTGTATGATCTCATTTATATTTGGTTTACAATCTTGTATCTTGTGATACTGTGATATGATGTTATTGTATTATTTGATTGAAATTTGGAGTTGTATTATGTTTATTAATTCAGTTGATTTGGAAGTGTTTCATGATCATCCTTTGGTTACTTGTTTACTGGTCATTGCTTTAGTTTATGTGATGGGATTTATGATTTTAAGTTAGTATGTTGACTCTTGTTATCCTTGAGTTTTATGATACTTTTGTATGTTGAGTCTTGTGGTTCCCTGTTTGGATGTTCGTGGTTGTGGTCTCTTTCTTGTTAGCTCCTCAGCACGGGGGGTGGGTCTTCGGACTCACATGGTCGGGTGGAACGTGCTAAGCACCCCATTGGGTCCCCAGTCAAGGATCGAGAGGTGCGGATTGGTGCGGTTGCAGCGACTCCAGAATTGTATCCGTTATGGAGCCAGTTTTCATCTATTCATTGTATCGTGATTCTTATTGTATGGTTTCCGTGCATATTGGAAACACTTTTGTATCATTGTACTTCTTGAATATTGTATTGTAATGTAACATTAAACCTTATGTGGCTATTTGTAGTTGATATTCAATGTGTTAAGTTAATTATGTTTAAGTTGTACTTTCTCAAATGGTTTCTTATCAATGATTATCATGTATGTGTTATATTTGTTAATGTTTTCTTTGTTATGGATTATATCTTTGGATTTTATTCTTTATTGTTGTTGTGTGGATCTCAGTCTCGTAATGACTCCTCGTGTACCCCAAGGGATGTATATGTTAATGAATCTACTTAAATAAAATTCATGTCATGTCTTAATGTGTATTACATGTATGTTATGTTTACCTTTAAAAAAAAAATTGTGCTTGTAATTATTGTTTAATTGTCCTTGGGGTTCACACAATTTTACCTGGTAAGCTACATCATATTAGTGGGGTTGTAGATCAACGCATCTTGTTAAGGTTGCCTCATTAGAAAAAAAGGGAAAACCGAAGGCTTTTGACCAAGAAGAGGTAGAGAAAATGGTGGTGGAAGAATTTGAGCCATAGATTGATAAGGAAAGTGAAGACTAGGAATTTGAAGAGAGTGCTTATGATATGGGAGAAGAAGATTCAGAGGAGATTAAAGATGATAAGGAGGAGGATGAAATTGGGAGGGATGAGGAACCTAGGATTTCTTTGAAGGAAGCCACTGAAATGGAGAACAAAGCAATTGCCTCTAAACCTCCTGAGGATTCTAACATTGATTTTCTGAAAAGCAGGATGACTTTTATGCAAGTACAAATGGATGACATGGAGAAGGCCATCATCACCTTGATGAAGGTCACCAACGACCTCATGCATCATGAAGAAAAGAAGAACCAAGAAGAAGAAGATGCCCCTGATTGGAGGGAGTTTGTGTCCCAAATCGACGATTACTCGGATTTGATTGCCAATGCTAAGTATTAGCATGGCTTCTCTTTTTTTTGTTCTTTTTGCTCAGTTATTATGACTGCTCTAAAACTTCTGGTTCTTATTTTTATTATCCCGAACTGGTATTTCATGATAGCTATGCTTTGGTTATGTACTTGTTGGACTGTGGTTAATATTATTAATGGTATGCGTACTATTATATGGATTGATATGGGTATCTTGTTTTTGATTAAGTTGATTATGGTTATGTGGTTGCAATGTTGGATACTTGGTCTACATGCCTTTTTGGGCTCTGGTTTTTGTTGTCTGCTACTATTTTCTAGTGGTAGTTGGTGTTGTTTCTTCCAACTTGTTTCTCTTTTTGTTGTTTTGGCTTTGTAACCATGGGATCAAGGCCCTTTCCCTGCTTAATTAATAAAAAACTGGAACATAGTGAAGATCAAAGAACTCCATTTGGAAAAGTCAATTGGTTGGATCCTTGCCATTATTTACTTTCTTATATCCAATTATGGTGGGAAATGTCTAGGCATAGGATTATTTGAGTGTTGATACTTCTTGAGATCTAATTCAAGCCCATTAAATTCATATCCCTTAGACACATTATTTTCCACCTTATTATGTGAATCTTATCCCTTATAGTTCATACCATGAACAAGGGATTCAATTTCTCTTGACAATTCAATCATTATATCCTTCTACGTCTCCTTCTTCACTAATTAAATTCCCTCAATCATTTCCTCCTTCAATGATTAAAATTTCTTTAGTCTTCTCCTTCTTCATTGATGAAATTTCTTAACCTTGTTGATTTCATCATTAGGAGTAATATCTTCAATTTCTACACCATCCTTACCTAGATATTTTCCATGTGTGACAACATTCCTTTTGCCTCTTGTTGCAAGCCTTGTCATGATGGAAGAAAATAATTTTTCAATAACTGCACAAATCAAATTCAAATAATATGGATTTTTTAATGTAAATTACTACGACCAAAATATCTCTTCCTTGAAAAAATATTTGAGAAATTAGTTGACTTGTAGCATTAAGGAAGAATTTGGTGGAAACCCTAATTTATAAATAAATACTTTATTTATTCTCAAAATTACCTCAATTTTGTACTATATTCTAAGAAAATAATTATTAATAAACCCTATAAATATTAGAAAAACTATTTATTTTTCTAACTTTTTTAGAGAAATCTAGGTAGAAACCCTGTAGGTGCAACCCCAATGGCATTGCACCACTTTGTTTTCGTCCTAATTCTTTCTCTCTACGCCTCTAGGAATACCACTTATCTCGAAAACCAAAACAAGATGTCCTTTTTTCCAAAACCAAGTATATTAGGCTTTTCCAAAATTAAAACACCATCTGCCTCACTTATCATGTTTCTTGGACAACTCCCACGCCATGAATCGAATGCAAGAGTAGTAAATTCTCAACAAGGAAAATTTACTGTGCCTGCTGTCGAGGTACCATGTCACTCCCCGGGCGAGTGGAGGAACCCCAAATGCCTTCCTGCCCAGATCAACACTCCCCATCTTCAATTTGATGATTATTTAAACTTACCTCTGGGCTCCTATATATACAAATTATTCTATAGATGTCATGCCCAAGATGACTTAGACACTTAAATATAACACCTAGAATGACCTAATATCTAAATCAAAATATAAGAATGATCATATAACTTAATTAAGAGTTAAGGTAGCCACAAGCCAAATACTCATAACCCTATGCATACTCTAGGATTAAGGGTGTAGCATGCATGTTTGTGAGTGCTCATATACTTTGAGATACATATCATTTTATGATTAACATGTACCTCAGAGTGGGGACAAAATAATTTGCATATCTAGTTTTTAATTCTCATTTAGTTTTGGGCCCATTTTGAGAGATTGTCTTGATATGATTACATAGCAACATGTGGCACACTTATGTGCTTATTTCAACTCTTTTTCTTGATCTTCAACCACCCTCATTCTTCTAGAGACATGTTCTTATAAAATTGTCATTATCCTTGTTCTATCCACTTATTCTCACACATTCACATCATTTATTGACCCAAAGTTTCATACATTTATCCTTAGGTAAAAGTACAAACTTGTGTCACACTTTTATAAAGGAATTGAACAACACATACAAAAATTCTCAACTTTGACCACATAAAAGTGGTCTTTATGTTTTGAATTTCAAAATGATGTAAACTAATGAAATGTAGAACTATTGATGAACTTTATTCCTATAATTTTTGAAAAAAATTAAAAATTATTTTGATAATTTTTTTTATAAATTTAAGAGAAGATTTTGAATTGCTAAAAATTTCAAGAAAAAGTGACGTTGAGTTGATGTCAAGAAAAAAAATAAAGAAAACAATTTATTTCTCCCTGATTTGTTTCCCAAACAAACAACTTCAATATCTAGTGTATGGAATTTTTTTAAAAGATTTTGATGTATATTTTTCTCGTAATAACATGCTAAAGTCAAACATACCAAAATTTGATAGTTTTCATTTGACGTAAATTATTGTCTATTTTTAATCCTTTTTAAAAAAAAAAAACCCTTTTGGAGAGGATTCTCTCCTCTAGTGCAACATATACTTTTCAAAAAAAATAATGTTTTAGTATTTTTTAATTTCTAATCAACCTTATTTTTTATTTCAACAACCTACTTGTTTTATTTATAAAAACACATATTAAAACTAATCAAAATATAAAAAAAAATCACTTCGAGCTCTATAAAAGGGCATTTTTAGTTTTCTAAAAAAAATCATTTTGATTGAAGAAATATCATGTTCAAGTGGAAAGTTTCAAAAAAAATTGAAAAAAGATGAGGTGGTTGCCACAAGGATGCCACACAGACAGTTTCAAGTGAAAGGGTTTCGATCGAAACCCTTTCAGTTCTAAACTTACATACAAATTGAGTCGCATTTTAAAACGACAAAGAGAAAAAAAATATTTTGTTGTTTTGGGTGAAAGAATTTCATCTGAAACTCTATGTACCACGTATAGGCCACGTAGTTTCAAGTGAAACTATTTCAACTGAAACTATTTAGGGTGAAACTATTTTGCTTAGAACTATTTAGTTGGTTGAAAGTGTGACACACGTTTGTGCTTTTACCCCCGATCCCTAACATTTCACATCCCTCGAGTCCTAGGTAATTTTTTTGGAGCAACATATCAATCCTACATTATGAAAATATAATCTAAAAATTATATTTATAAAATTTAAATTAATAACTCCCACCCTTTTCCACTAGCCATTAGACGATGACGTACACATTTATGTGACAAATTACTTTTTAAATAAAGTATTGGGGCTCTATATACAATACTCTCTCTCCCCCTCTCACACACATACACTATATAAACTATTAACAATTCAAAACATGGGCTTAGTAGTGAAGAAATAATAAAAAGTGACTATTTACTAGATGAACAACGATGGTGCTATAATATCATAAATATTAATACCCAAAAAATGTGTGATAAGACAAAGAAATGACATGGAATTCTATTATAATATGGTAAAGTCTACATACCCTAGTATTCCATCCCACTACCCAAAGGAGTGATTTTCCAATGTGTGCATGGTTATAGACCCCATTCCCTGACATAAGGGAAGATCCATGATAGGCAATATTAGGCCTTCTACATAGATTACACCAATAAAAATATATTTCTTTAAGAACCTCTGCTCTTCTACCACTTCTTGTGAGGAGCCCATTCTCCAAAAAGAATATCATGCAATTGGTGTTTTCAAGAGTGGTATGACGTATGGACATTATCATATTCCTCATCACTACAAAAACTTGCATATTTCACCATCAACTTGCATATTTCAGCTTGCATGTCCCTTACCAATATTTCTAAGGTGTCAATGAAGAATTTCCCTTTCTCTTTCCCTTAATACTTAACCTACTTTACCATCATTATCTTCCAACCGAACAAGCACATGAACTAGCAATACATGAATATAATCTCTTATCCCCAAGTCTTGAATTACTATTTAATTTTTTATTTAAGTTCTCCAAAATTGATACACATTATCTCATCCTTCTATTACCAACTAAACCATCGACCCCCAACATTGCTTTCACTACCCTAAGATTACTAGTTGTAAACCCAATTAAAAAATTGCTTTAGTTGATGATTAGAGACCAAACCATGATGCATGGGGTCTCACAATGATTACCACTCAATATGGGTAGAGCATCATCTAACATACTAAAAACAACAAATGAAACCTTGCAAAAATTCCTCTAGAAAAAAAATCACATACACATACAAGCATTAAATGCTCAAGTTGTCCATGCCTCATAATGTAAAGAACCATAGATATAATACAAACACCCTATATTGATGGGCCATAGTCATATAATATGTGTGAATGGGCCATGCCAATCACAATTCTATCATCCATTATAGTAGGCATTTCAGACCATCATTACTAAGACATAGAAAGCCTAGCAACATACATTTATGGGGGCGTTCAATTATTATTATATTATTCAAATCCTCCAATTCTTGCACCTCTATACTTTCCAAAAATGAGAAGGTAGTTTGTATAACACCATGGTTGTCCATATAATCAATTACTTTATTCCACTCCCTCTAGCAATGAGACACCTTAACAAATTCAATTTTTTTCCAATTAGGGCAACAACATTTATCACTATCTATAAATCACCTTCTATTTCCACTCTTCAAAATCTTGTCATATATGTAGTTATAATACCTATTAAAAGATCCTCCCATTCCACTACATTATTTGATTTATAACCAATGAATTTTGAGTCCCCAAGCATACAATTATTTTAGAATCTTTTTAAATATAACCAACTACCATAGACCTTAGATTGCCTTTTAATGCTCCATCAAAGTTTAGTTTGACTCCACTCCTCAAAACCTACCATTTTATTTCCCTTATATTATTAGATACTCTTATTAACCCTTAAACATGTGTTTGCATGATGAATTATTATGTCCTTGTATTTAAAGACATCCATTTGAGCATTAATTCATATATTGATCATCATTCAAAATCCTAGTATTCTAATGAGAATTCATTATAGGAACACTTTTATTGGAGCATTAAAAAGAATAAAAAATTTCATTAGAATCAACTAGATCACTTGTCTACTTGCCTACTATAGATGTTGATCATTTCATGACCTTAAAGTTGGTCCTTCAATGAGATTGACCTAGAAGAACTTGATTTTAGTAATCTATTATTTGAAAGATATTTTTAAATACTACCAGTCCTTAATAGTCAAAAGGAGTAGATAATCTAGCAAATTAAATAGTAAAAGTGCACATTTTGTCCAATTAGAGATATGGACTACATATCATATCCACATGATGCAAAATTTGATCCAAGACTATGAAATTAATATAAAGTTAATTATAGTTCTCATGAACATGCATAATACTGATAGGGGGTGAATTAGTATTCCATAAACCGATAATAAAATCCACTTAATCATTATTACTATTTTGATTGAATCAACAAGAGAGAACATAAAGGCAAGTCAATGCAATCACACACATGAACACTAGGATTTTTATGTGGAAAACCCAATGAGGGAAAAACCACGGTGAGGGTTAACTCACAATATATTATATCCTGATACAAAATATTATGGGGCTCACTACCAAGACTCATTGTCCTTAAAAGGCTCACAACCTGAGTACAAAAGATGGCTCACTGCTAAGATACAATGATAGTGGCTCACTACCAAAAGAATGAACTGATGGAATACACCTCAATGTGCAGGGTTCAGTTCCACTGAAGCTCAAAATAAAAAGCACTGCATTGCTCAACAAATTTTTACTACTGATAGAGCATTTAGGCTCTAATCTTCTCCTATGTACACTTGCTCGCACACACTCACATTTTTCTTTCTTGCTCTCTTCCTTCTTCTTCCACACCGCTTGTTTCTCTTTCCACTTCCTTATATATATACAATTATATCTTATTCATCAATTAGGTTGCACCATATAAGATTCAAAAATTTATCCATGTAGTGCATTATGCCAAGTCAGCTATTAGTCTTCATAATATATTGCATTCGTTGAGTTGACTAAGACTAAAAAACATATTTCTTCAAACCGAAAAATAATCCTCAAAGAAAACCCCTTCGGGATTTGAGAACACATTAATTTCCCATCATACTACCAATAAAGAGACTGT
Organism: Sequoia sempervirens; assembly: GCA_007258455.2. Taxonomy (NCBI): domain Eukaryota; kingdom Viridiplantae; phylum Streptophyta; class Pinopsida; order Cupressales; family Cupressaceae; genus Sequoia; species Sequoia sempervirens. The sequence continues at coordinate 2,057 of VDFB02003663.1, read as the reverse complement.
CAACACAACCACAATATAAGAATGTTCACCTTAGTAGAATGCAGAGTCTCCCACACAGTACACCACACACATAACAATAGTAGGATACAGAGTTGAACTTTTCCAAAGATAACTTTCTATTCATAGTCAAAAGAATGTCTCAAGATCCAATAAAAAGTAGTCTGAATGAGTCAATAAAACATGGTTAGGAGATTAGAGTCATATCAAATCTTGTGATGAGTTTCAGACTCAAATACCAACGTACTGATCCATCACAGAGGAGTATTACTTGCAAAGAAAAACTTTCGATAAACCAAGAAAACTTCCCATATAGTCATCACCATGTAGTTGTTACCATGTTGACATCAATGACAACATAGAAACAACCAACACAACCATCCATACTTCATGCTCATGTTGCAAGGATTCCAACAATCTCCCCCTTTGGCATTGATGGCAACATGTGTGACAAAAACTTTTCCAAGTATACCACAATTGAATGTTCTGATTTACTCCTATCAAAACTAATCTTCACAAGAAAAATTTCCTCTAACTCTCCATCTCTTTATCTCTCCTTCTCTTTATCTCTTTATCTCTCCCCCTTTGACATCAATGAAAAAGGAAGGGGTCCGGTATAAGAATGTATATCAAAAAGTAGCCAAAAGATATGAACACAGATTTAACCAAAAGAAGAACCTTTGAGATTCTCTAGAATAGCCTTCCATGATGCTTTACCTTCTTGCCATGAAACTTTTGCACTGACAAGAGTCTTGTAAAATAGCTCAACTTTAGTTAGAGACTCTATACCATTTATTAAAGTATAGGTACTAAGATTGATATCTGATATTTCACCAATACAACCAAGAGCACTAGAAACAAAAGTATTTCTGAATTTAATCATGTCTCTGAGTGCCACAAATGTTTTGATGACATATGTTCTTTGATCCTGTAGAGAGAAAAATTTCTCTTGAAGTTGCACAATGTAGGACCACCTCTGATTATCTTTATCTTCTGCTAACTTTTATGTATCTTCCTGAGTGCTCAGTCAAGACTCACACATCCTTATTTCATTTCTCATATCTAATGTATTGCTAGACCAATCTAGACAAAAGGAAAGTAGTTCTTGTGCCTCTTCTTCACAACCTTGTACATTTTCCAATTCCTTCATTACTCAATTGTATGCATTCACACATTTTCCTTTGATATCATTCAAATCTTCTCCATCAGACCTAGTTCCAGCAAAATATCTAAGTCCAAAGATGTAGACTTTCAAAGAATTAATCATGCCACAAAGATTCTCCACAACAAAAATAGATGAATCAAAATTAGCATTAGGAACAACCTTCTACAAATCTTCCAAAGCTTTTTCAATACTCATTCTTTCATTCTTATGTTCAAGCTTACTTTCCTCTACACTTACTACACTCTTCCTTTTCTTCCCTATTCCGGTCTCGCTATTGGGGGTACTTTTATTGAGATGCACAGGGCTTTCCAAGATAATTTTAGCATATTTATCAATTTCAGCCTCTGACACTTCATAATCCAATTCATATATCCAAACTAACCTTGATTCAACCACTTCCATGTGACAAAAATCTATAGACATACAAAAATTTGTGCTTCCAGAGTATCTTTCCACAACACTTACTGGAATCCTAGACCTTTTGTTCATCCTCATCTGAAATGTTCCAAAGAATGTAGCGAGGGAAAATTCTTGTGCATCCAAACTATCAATATTTATCATGAAATTCTTGATTTGATAGGCAATAGGCTCTAAATTTTACCATTCTAACCTTCTTATTACCAATAACTCTTTCAAAAAGTAAAAGAGTAGAAAAACAACCAAATTTCCATACTGAAAATTATTCTTCCCACTCTTCTTGATCTCCTTTAAATTCTTCAAAAGATGTATGAAAATTAGTTCACACAAGTCATATTCCATACCTCTTAATACCATGTCAACAACAATATTCATTGCAACAGTAGAAACTGTAGAGTCATTTTTAGGGATACAAAATTTATGACCAATGACCATAGCAGCATACCTCATTACCAGATCAACAATCGATCTCAATCCA
>VDFB02003662.1:0-11430 GCA_007258455.2 Sequoia sempervirens | reverse complement strand
ATCATATTCTTTTGACTCCTTTTCTTATAAGTTCATCTCTTCTTTTCTTTCATTCACAAGGTGTTTTTCTCTTTCAAAGATACCATCTTTTGTTTTTGTTGCCATTTGTGTTCCATTTGTCACCCCATCATTTTTTCTTGCTTCTTTGTAATTACATGCATTTGGTTTTGTTGGTGCTTGCTAATCAATGTCTTGCTTGGTATTAACTTTTCCCTTATTTCTTTCTCTTCTTGCCATGTGTGCTCTTTTATATCTACCTTCAAGTGGTTAAACTATCTCCGAAGGAACCCGCTTTGATACCAATTGATGAACACATGCTTATACTAGAGGGGGGGGGTGTGAATCAATATAAGACAATTCTTTATTTTTTAAACTAACCACAATAATGTCAATTGCACAATATCATTCACATAAGATCTAACAATTATGCAACACAAGAACACACGATTTACGTGGAAACCTTTACATGGGAGAAAACAACAACAAAATATTGTTTTTTATATAAATCTGTTTGACAATCTTTGTAGGCACCAACCTACAGGAGACACCAATCCCCTCTTATACAATTTGTGAGAACCAACCCACTGGAGACACCAATCCCCACTTGTAGAATTTGTAGGCACCAACCCAATAGAGACATCAATCCCCGTAGTTGAGCACCAACTCAACAAGAGACACCAATCTCTTTGATATGAGGCACCAATCTCGTCAATAGAATTTTGTCTTCTTGAAAATAATTTTTCTTTACAAATAGCCTTTAATGATCTTGTATATTCTCCTCAAAATCTTTACACAAATCTGCATATATTCTTTCTTAAATATTCATACACAAATCTGCAGAGTCTTCTTAAATCTTCTTGTTCTTTAATGATATATCTTTGTGTCTCACACACTTCCCTTCACAAATCTTCTTGTATGATATTACATTTATTCCACACTTCTCACACATTTTTTATTCCCTTTTATATCTTCATATTTCTATGAAGAGATACATCCTTTCAAATATACTGACCCTTGGGAGGATATTGGTGGACAAGACGATGACATCATTGATACATATATTTCAAAAGATAGTAGAAGGCCTTACTTAGGTGAAGATGCTAAGGTCACCTTAGATCCCCCCTCAATAGAAAATCATTAACAAGAGATCAAATCTGTTGAAGTTATGAACGTGTAATTGACCATTAGATCTCCCTTGATTATTGAACCTCCTAAAACTCCTTTTGGAGCTCCTAAGAGTCCTCTAATCATTGGGCCTCCTAATATTCCTTTTGAACCTCCTAAGTGTCCTTTAGATATTGAATCTCCTAAACCACTTCTCATTATAGAACCTCCTAAACCTCATGGCCATATCCTAAGCTTTGCAAAGTAACTTACTAGTAATCATGTGTTGCAACAACCAAATTATCATACAATAACTCACACATATAATACTAGGAACAATAAGCAACCAAAGAAAACTTCAACTCCCATCCCATTGTATCTCCCACCTACACCTAACATTCTACAACATAGTGGTCAAGAATTTGATCTTGTTGAGCAACTTCACAACACTCCTGCTAAGATATCCTTGTGGGATTTGATTCAAACATCACCTACTTACCATGACATGCTTCAAAAGGATTTGCAAAATTTTGTTATCCCCCTTAGTGCGCAACCAAATGATGTGGCAACTTTGATGGAGAATATGAATCAACTCAATTTGGACATTGCCTTTCATCAAAGTGAATTACCTCCTTTGGAAAAGAAAAAAACAAATTGATGCTTTGATGCTATTAGCTGTTATTAACAAGGTTGGGATTAGGTGTACCCTTGTTGATAATGGTTCAGGGCTTAATGTTTGTAGTGTAAACCTTTTGGATAAAATTGGAGTGGACAAGACTAAAATCCAACCAACTGATTTGTCTATTCATGGTTTTGACAATGTAGGAAAACAACCGCTGGGTGTGATAACATTACCTGTCAAATTCAGATACGTTACTTTACAAACTCCTATCCATGTCATGCCCCCAAGATCTTTCATATAATCTTCTCTTGGGTAGACCTTAGATTCATGAAATGAATGCAGTGCCTTCAACGCTACACCTTATGCTGAAATACACTTACAACAATAAGGTTTACACGATAAAAACTAATCCTAAATCTGAACAATGTTTATCAACTGAAACAAGAATGAATAATCTTCTTAACACATTAACACCAACTACAAAAGTAGAGCCTTTACAAGTTGGGGATAAGATAGGCCTCTCTCATCAGTGACAAAGTTGTTGGATGATGATTGTGTGTCATTAGATTTCACACCAACATTCAATGGGGAATACAATATTATAAAACCAAAATCAAGAAAAGAGAAAGTTGCCATGATATCAACACAATCTGAGTCATCAAAAGCATTTGTCTACAACTTGTAGCAAAGAAGAGGAAAACACAACTTATACATCAACATATGATGAGAATGATCATACAAAGCCACCTTCTTTGAAAGAATTGGAAACAATTTATGGAAGAGGGTAGGGGAGAGGGGTGCAAAGTAGGGTGGGAGCCTATACTGGGGACGAAAGTAGTCCCACGTGGGCCCCACACTAGAGCAAATTAATATGCAATTGTAAAATAGTTTTCACCCACAAAGTCAACAAGGGTAACCGTATCACTGTACTGTCAAAATTATATTATAATCAGTGAATATTTGTCCCATACACAAATAGCTTGTTCTAATCTACATGTTTTAGAGAATATTCAAAGTTTTGATACCTCACATAAAACATACAAGCCATCATTCATATTGTCCCATCGGTCAAATCGATGCTCTCTACTACCGATTCTCCTTTTTTGCCACCTGCAACCACCAAAACAATGGTGTTAAAGCCACCAAAATCTCCTGTCAAGAAAACAAGGATTGCACGCCATTAATACATACAAACTCTGCAATTGAAAACATCTGATCAAGATTTCAAATTTGAAAAAAAAGGATAGGAATTAAAGACTCCATACCAAACCAACATTGAACATACAAGGAGATTTTCAAATTCAAAAATGCATTACTCAATCTCTTGCAATTTCCATTTAGCACGTCCCACTTTCATTTTCAGTTATACAATTTGCTCTCGAAATATGAAGAAAGTCCAGAGGCAGCAGCAACAACACCCTCAGAAGCTACAGGTATTCTACTGCTACAAATTCTTTATGTCTACAAATGCCAATATGTTGTATGCTATGAATATGTTGTCCACAAATCTATAAATATTCGGGGTTTCATATTGATGTTATTTACATTGGGTTTTTCATTTATGTTCTTTATGCCTGGGAATGCAAATATGGTGTATGCGATGTCAATTCTTGTCACAATGACCTATAACTCAATATCTAGGGTTTGAACTTACACTTTATATGAATGTCAAGTCATTTCAGTTCAATTTCAAGGTTTCATTGGTTTTTCGTTTCCTCTATACTCATCCATGCACGATGTTTACTCCGCATTGTGCTTTTCAATATCTCGTGTTCTACAATCTCTTGTGTTCTTCATTGCACGATGTTTACTCTGCATTGTGCTTTTCATATTTTCTTCCTTATAGGAAATATGAAATAGGTTTTGATTGGTTTAAATGGTTTTTCATTACTATTAGACTTGTTTGACAAAATATGGAAAAGGGTTTCACTGGTTTTCAGCCATGCACTTGTATTTGTGTACTCGTCATTGCACAAACTTTAACTCTGCAATTTGCTTTTTACATTTGTTTATTATTCCAAAATACGAAAATTGTTACAATTTATCACACTGCATATTGTTTTTTATATTTGACTGTTACTACAAAATATTCATAGGGTTTTAATGTTTATCATTTCGAGGGTTTCTGCCATGTACTTGCATTCATGTGTTCCTCATTGCACAGACTTTAACTCTGCAATTTGCTTAAAATATTCTCATGTTATTCCGAAATATGAAAATGGTATCACTGGTTTTCATTTCAAAGATATTTTGGCATGCAATTGTATTATTTTGTTCTTCCATGCACACTAGTTTTGTCTGCGAAATACTTTTTTTATTTGATTGTTACTACCAAACATGTAAAGGGTTTCACTGGTTCACAATTACAGGGTTTTTTGCCATGCACTTGTATTCCTCTGTTTGACAATGCACGAACTTTAACTCTGCAATTTGCCTTTAATATTTGTTTGTTATTCCCAATTATGAAAATGGATTCACTTGTTTTCATTTTGAAGATATTTTTCCATGCAATTATATTATTTTGTTCTTACATATGTATTTGTCTATATATATAGACACATATATATTTCCATACATATATATACATATTGTGCATGGAAGAACAAAATAATACATATATGTATGTATATATATATTCGTATTTGTATATATATGTAATTGTTTATGTATATATTTGTATTTCTTTAAGTATATATATGTGATTGTTACTACAAAATATGGAAAGGGTTAGACTGGTGAAATATAAGAAATCTAGAAAGGATAGTTGGTGACAAACATTTACAGTGCATAAAACTTCTATCCAATGGGTTTGAATTTAGATAACGATGTATGCATTGTAAATTTTTGTCCCCCACTACCCTTTAACTCCATATCTGGGTTTTCGACTTATATTCTTTGTTGATGTCAATGCATTTATGTTTTGCTCTACACTCAAGAAAGCTCCCTTTGTCTTTTAGTTGAGATTTTCTACCTCACTACGCCTGTACCATTGTCTTTCATTTCGAAAATGGTTAACCAATGTTCATTCATGTCTCACTAACCTGATATGCTCTAAGTCATTTCAATTCAAATAATAAATCAAACAAACTGTCAACATGCATATATTCAATAAAAACAAACTGTTCATGCACAATAAAGACAATTGCATTACAAACTGACAACAATTATATTACAAATTGTTCATAAAAACCAAGCATTGAATTGCAAACTATCAAGATGCATATTAAAGAAAAACAAACTGTTCATGCATCACTGTGATTTCAATAGTGTTCAATTATCATTATTTTTAACTGCTCCAAAAATATTTTTTAATATTTGCAAGTGCAATCTAAAGGTAATATGATGTCCAAACCAAAAAAGAAGACCGCAAAGACAAAGTCATGTACACAAAAAGAGACTGTAACAGTTCCCCATGTGCATCAACCGGTTGTAGAAGCAAACACCAATCCTGAACCTATTGAGGCTATCGAGGAGGTTGTTGCACCTGTAATCAGGCGGGAAAGAGCATCAAAGGAAAGGGAATGGTCATCACAGGACATGGACATGGCACTGGAGGATGTTGAAACAAATGGGATGTCGACGAGAGTTGGTACAAAGAAATGGAAAACCCTAGCTACAACACTTAGCAATTGGTTAGGCGGCTTGACAACTACTTCAAAGAAGGGTCCACCAACAATCCCGACAAAAGAGGAGGGTCTGATTGTAAAGTGGTGCACAATTATGGCAGATGTTGGCCAAGGGCTTGAGATATGCTAGAGGTTGCTCAGATATGCTAGACTAGACCCAACCCTTTCACAGAGGGGCTGCTTGGAAAATCATGGTGGACTAGATTCAAGAGGCGCTATCCAAAATTGACCTTGCGCACAACTAAAGGTCTTGACAAAGATATGGTGGTAAACCTAAGATCCCAATCAGTAGCTGAATTTTTAGAACATTGACAACAGGATATGAAAGTACCCCATATAGTCTTGACATAATATGGAATTGTGATGAAACGAACATTCAAGCTGGAAAAAATGGAACAATGAGGGTCTTGGCACAACAAGGCAGCATGAATGTCTCGTACATCATTCCAAAAAGCAAAGAATGGATAACAATTCTCTGTTGTGTTAATGCATTTGGCCAAAGCATACCTGGTTTCTATCTGTTCAAGGGAAATACCGAGATAGAGAATTACATTGTGAAATGTGAACCATGCACAACTATGGAAACCCAAGCACATGCTTGGATGACGAAGGAGCTTTTCTTCAACTGGTTGGAACATTTCCGTGTGTCGGTTCCAGGGGTGTGTCACCAAGTAATAGGAACCTTCTAATTTTTGATGGCCATGGAAGTCACGTTGCACTGTCAACTATCCAGGAGGCAAGGAGGTTAGGCATTGATGTCCTTACACTTCCTGCTCATACTTCTCACACAATACAACCTTTGGATGTTAGTGTGTTTGCACCATTCAAGGCATATTTCAAATCAGAATGACCTGAATTTCTCACTAGATTCCCCAATATAGATATCAAAAGGGAAAATTGGCAGAGTTAGGCAACAAGGCATTGAGAAGAGCTATGACTTCATCAAACATAAAAGTTGGCTTGAAAAGGATGGGGATATGGCCCCTCAATTCTGATGCACTCGTGGGCGACATGCGTCCCAACGAGACGTATGAGATTGATGTCACTAAGGATGCTTCTGTAGTGCAAAACATCCTTAGTCTTTCAGGACTTGATGTTTCAACAGATGAATTGTCACAAACATTGCAGACTCCAATGGATGATACTCAAGTGCAGGAAGGTGCAGAGCAACAACTTGAGGACATGTACAATCAACTCGAACAAGAAGACATGGGGAATTTCACATTCCCATCTCCAACAGCCACACCTCCAGAACAAACAGTGCACTATTATGTAGATGGAAGCCACGAAAGTCAAGGTACACCGGACCAGGAGTTTACTGACTCCCAAATCAATGAAAGAATTCAAACCCAAACTAGTTCTCAGATCAGTAACTTCCTTAAGCTGCAAGTTCACTGAGTCAATGGAAGAATGAGAAAGTTTGTTGGTGGTGCTCTTCGGGTGAGATGACAGTCTCAGTTGTTGACTGCTAATAGTTACATGACTCTCATAATGGAGCAGGAACGAAGAAAACAAGAACCGGAGGAATTAAAAATCAGAAAGAGGCAACAAACTGAGGAAAAAAAGGAAACACAGAATCTGGCCTTGGAGCAGAAGGAACAAAGAAAAATTGATAAGGAAATTGAGTGCAAGGAAAGAGAGCAGCTGAAACAGTTGCAAAGAAAGGAAAGAGAGTAGAAGGAGCAAGAGAGGGTACAAAAAGAACAAGAGAAGAAGGAAAGGAAGATCAAGGTTGCCCATAGAGCATTGATGCGAGATAGACGCTTAAGCAATCCTGCAACCCCCTTATCTGATAACACGTTTACTTTTGAGATATAACTAATAATAACATCCCTCTCTTTACTGCAGGAAATGCGTGTTTGAGTCCCAACCCATGTCAAGTTAGCTGCACTCAATTTCCAGTTGGCTTGACTTCTTCACCACTAGCCCTTCAAATGTAAGTTACACACAATTAACAAATGCAAATGCAAATCAATTTATGGCAAGTCTAAATGCAGTAGTAGGAGACGAGAACACATCTCTAGATTCATTTCTTGGAGCATTCGACTGAGGTTGGGAGGGACCAACTGTAACAGTGCCTTATATTTTGGTTTTTTTTTGTTGTAGTTGGTGATGCCATTTTCATTGTGCTGCATCTATACCATTAATATATTTGAACTAAATCTGTTTATTAATGTGATTGTTTTACGATGTTATTTTGTTACCCACTGCAATTTCATGTTTGCAATGTAAATGTTACTCTAATTGTTGTCTATATTAATGTTAAAGTTGATTTTTGAGTTCAAGTCTTAATCCCTACCAATGCTTTCAGTTGAATAAGACCAACCTATTCATGACATGCGTAAGTCGGTTGAACTAATTTTGTTTTCATACAGTAATACGAGTACCTTGGTTGACCTTGTGGGTGAAAACTGCTTTACAATTGCATATTAAGGTGCTCTAGTGTGGGGCCCTTTGATGACTGTCAATACCTTTTTATGGTTGTCTTATAATCTACATATCAAAAAATATATTCTATGTAGATAATCTGTTTCAATTTTGTTTACCACAATTACTATGTTTATAATATCTATTCTACATTTCTGAAAATATATTCAATGCTGATAATCTTACACAACATTTCATACAATACAGTCTATGCTGATAATGTAACATTTGAAACTGCATGACAATACATTTCATATAGTCATTCAAAAGGTCTACTAGACATGTCTAAATTCCACAACACTTCATAAGGAAATACTTGATGTAATCTATCCTTTTGTATATCACTAGCTCAATTGAAATTTAATTTTAGGCTATACCTATACAAAAGTTAACATGTTTCTATGTCTTATCTCAAGTTTATTTGTTTCAGTACATTATAGTTCACTCTTTTTTTGTGAACCAAAAAACACATTAGATTTAGGGGTAACGACTATAATGCCCAAAAAGTATATCATTCAATTTAGTATATACTAAATAGATTATGTTGGTTAACACTGACAACATAATTATACTTGATTATGAGGGTATTCTATGGAGAGATGCCAAAGGGAGGTGGCAGGAGTGAATGGTAGAGATGAATGTGACCTATATAATGAAAGATAATATTTGATGGCAAATGGTGTTACTTTGAAATTGGCACATCATGAGCAAGTTTGATCTATTGGATTGTAGCTCTCCCCTATTATTATGTTCATCATTGCACAAACTTTAACTTTGCAATTTGGTTATAATATTTGTTTGTTATCCTAAAATATGAAAATGGTTTGAATGGTTTTCCTTTTGATCGTATTCTACCTTATTCTATTCCTCATTGCACAATAATTCATTTGGCAGTTCACAATTTCACAATTGTTTAGTGCATATATGTGCATACATATGTACATATATATGTATGTGCATACATATGTACATATATATCTATGTGCATACATATTTAGATGTATTTCTATGTCAATACGCATGTACATATATATCTATGCGCATAGAAATGTACATGTATGTCTATGCAAATATGTATGCACATATATATCAATGTATATCTACATGTATATATATCTGCCATGTACATATATATATACACACACACACACACACACACACACACACACACACACATATATATATATACACACATATATATACATATAAATAGATATATAAATACATACATTGATAGATAGATTGAAAGTTATATATAGGTATAGATAGAAATTAAATGAAATATTAAACCCATTATAGTCACAGTGATGCATGAAGAGAACCATACATTTCCTTGAAAAATTGAGTGTGTTTATGAACACAAATATTGGAAGTGTTCATAAACACCCTAGATGCCATATACATCATGGAGCACATTGTGGATGCACCTAGAATGCACGAGAACCTTCGATCTATGGATAATCACATAAACACTTTAAATATTATCTTCAAAATCAACAACAAAATAAATAATAACCTTCAACTTAAGTAACACAACACACCCATAACAAAACAAATAAGTGATAAGAAGAAAGAAGAAAAGAATGACAAGAGAGAATGGTACAACTTTAGTGAGGTTAAAAACCTCACTTCTATGAATTGGAGATGGCCAATGGTATGGTGAATTTCTCCACCTCAATCCTGCAAACATATATGAAAAGAGTCATTAATAAGAAAAGTGTAGTAAGGAAAGTAAGAAAAGTGTAGTAAGGAAAGTATTTAACTTAAAATAAGAAAGTATAGCATCCTTTAGTGTTTACCTTTGAAGTGCAATTCACCATCACCAAGCCAATAATGAATTGAAATTGCACACCATCGAAGAAGATTGAACAAGACACAAATTTACAACAAGTGTCAGCCGAATATACCAACATGTCTAAAAGAATGAAACAAATAACTCCTACCAAATATACATGAGTTATATGACATTCAAATTGAACAATCGAATTGAATAATGCAATTGAACAATCCAATTGAATAATGCAATTGAACAATCCAATTGAACATTCTAATTGAACAATCAAATTGAAGAATGCAATTGAACAATCAAATTGAACAATCCAATTGAACAATTCAATTGAATAATGCAATAGAATAATAACTTTTAACAATGCAATTGAACCATCCAATTGAAGAATGCAGTTAAACAATCAAATTGAACATCGGTACATGAGTTATATATATATATATATATACCAACATCTCTAGCACTTTGAGAAGATTGGGTGTAACAATCACATTCTATGGAACTAAAATGTATTGACATCCATAAACAGTACAAGTTGAAACCCCAAATACTGAGTTACAGGGTGGTGGGTGACAAACATTTACAATGCATACAATGGATATATATTCCAAGGCATATAGAATAAAAAAAACCATGAAATTGAGCTGAAATGTCTTGTCATTCATAAATAGTATAAGTGAAACCCCATATATTGAGTTATAGGTAATTGTGACAAACATTGACATCACATACAACATATTTGCATTCCATGGCATAAAAGAGTTTAAATGAAAAACCTAATGTGAACAACATCAGTGTGAAACCCCAAATATTTATAGATTCGTGGAAAACATATGCATATCATACAAGAGATTGGCATATATATATATGTATGTATGTATGTATTCATGTATTCATATATATTTATATATATGTATGTATATATATATGTTTATATAAATATACATATATATATATATATATATATATATATATATACATAATTGTTAGCTTTAATATATATAAGCACTGGTACAGGCCTAGTGAGGTAAAAAGCCTCACCTGAAAGAGAAAGGGAGCTTTCAAGAGTGCAGAGATGAACAATGAAGCGTGCAGAGCCCAACAATGAATCGTGGAGAGCCAAACATGTATGGGTGCGTAACCAAACGAACACTCCAAAATAAACACAAACAAAAGGAATGACAATGAGCGGGATATTGGAGAATTTGGAGCATTGAATGAACATTGATCTTTGAATTATGTGCTTGTTAGTTTGAGTAAGTGCAAAGGGATGTGTACGGAAAGTTGCCTAGTGGAGGTAACGAAGGAGGAAACGAGCGATTACTGCTCTAAACTGGTCGTTTAGGGTGGGGAAAGGTAGTACTTATATACATCTATTGCTTACTCAGCAACACATTCCCTCTTGTGCAATACACCAGTATGAATGCGCGGAAGCCAAACAAAAAGCATCAATACAATCAAGGGTTTTACCCTAAATGTAAAACCCGATATGAATTCCTGCTTTTTGTTTGGTTCAACTCATTCAGGCTTAGTGCATTACTTTTCTGCAAAATTCTCTGCGCTTTGCTACACCAGACCCATCTTTCTCCACACTTGTCTCCAATACTTGTAGGCAACACTTCCCTAAAACAATCTTATTATATAGACATAATATAGATTCATATATATACACACACAGAGACATTATATATATAGACAAATACATATATAAGAACAAAATAATATAATTGCATGGCAGAATATCTTTGAAATAAAAACAAGTGAATCCATTTTCATATTTGGGAATAACAAACAAATATTAAAGGCAAATTACAGAGTTAAAGTTTGTGCATTGTCAAATAGAGGAATACAAGTGCATGGCAGAA
>VDFB02003661.1:0-27219 GCA_007258455.2 Sequoia sempervirens | reverse complement strand
CTTGCATTAAAAAGGCAAATCAACAATGCACAAATAAACAAAGGAGAGTCCATTAATGCATACTTCATGAGGATTATTGAACTAAGAGATCAATTATCCACAATTGGATATCAGATTGATAGCAAAGAGTTAACTCTAATTGCACTAGGAGGCCTACCAAAATCATGGGAGTCATTTGTTCAAGGAATAAGTGCGAGATCTAAACTCCCTAAGTTTGACAAGCTAAGAACTGACTGCCTTCAAGAAGAAACAAGACTTTCCACAAAAGAGAATAAACAGAAACACATAGATGAAGACATTCATGTTCTCCACACAACATCTAATAAGAGGAGTAACAAAAACTCCTACAAGAGGATCTTTTAAAAGAAAGAGAAGTTCCAATGGAAAGGAATCTTATAAGAAGAAAGATATCTCTCAAGTACAATGCTTTAGATGTGATTAGTATGGCCACTATGCAATGAAATGCCTTGATAGAACTAAACAACAAGCATCCTTTGCCAAAGTAGGAAAGTCAAACCCAGATCATGAATCTGAGAACTTTGTGTTCTATACAGCCCTTTCTAGTCAAGTATCTGACAACACTCAAAATTGGGTAATTGATAGTGGTTCCTCCAGACACATCACAGGGTTCAAAGAACACTTGGACTCTATGATTGAAAAGTCTGATGAAGAAGTAACCATCGGGGATGATTCTGCATACCCTGTAAAAGGGGTTGGAACGTGTTCCATCAAGTTGAAATCTGGGGTTTCTCTGCAACTCAATGGAGTCTTATTTGTACTTGGAATAAAGAGAAATCTTATATCCATCTCTGCCCTTGAAGACAATGGTTACAGAGTTACATTTATGGATGGGAAAGTTCTAGTATGGCCTAAGAACTCATCTATCAAGAAAGCTCTAACCATAGGCATAAGACAAGGGTACCTTTACAAACTATACACTGAGGTTAAACAAGCCCTTACCCTTGACTTTGTTGATACAAATGAAATTTGGCATAGAAGATTAGGACACCTTCATTTTCGTGCCCTACCTTCTATGGAAAAACTTGTTACAGGCTTACCCAAGCTAAAACCATCTCATGAGGGAACTTGTAAAGGTTGTGCCCTAGGAAAGAATACAAAGGGATCCTTTTAGAATAGCCTGAGTAAAACCCTTAATGTGTTAGAACTGGTTCACTCTGATTTATGTGGACCCATGTCTGTACCTTCTAAAGCAGGATTTCTATACTATGTCATATTTGTAGATGACTTCTCTAGGAAAACCTGGATCTATTTCCTAAAGTGTAAAGAGTCAATAGAAATCCTTGAAAGGTTCAAAGAGTTCAAAGCCCTTACTGAAAACTTCTCTGGAAAGAAAATAAAAACCTTAAGGACAAACAATGGGAAAGAATACACCTCTAAGATTTTTAAGGAATTATGCATGAGTGCTGGAATTAAGAGGGAGTTCACAGTTGCCTACAACCCTCAACAAAATGGGGTTGCTGAAAGAAAAAATAGAACCATTGTAGAAGCTGCTAAGGCAATGTTGCTTGACCAAAACATTGAAACTTTTTTCTGGGCAGAAGCCTCTAGGATTGCTGTCTATATCCAAAATAGATGTCCTCATTCTCATCTTGATAACAAAACTCCTGAAGAAGCCTTTACCGGCATAAAACCTGACATTAGTCATTTTAGGATTTTTGGCTGTCCTGTCTATATACATGTGCCCAAAGAGAAGAGATTCAAACTAGAACCTTCTGGAAAGAAGGGAGTATTTGTGGGTTATAGTGAAACCTCCAAAGCCTACAGGATATTCATACCCGGGCAAAAACAAATTGAATTGAGCAGAGATGTCATCTTTGAAGAAGACATTGCATTCAAGAGGGCAAGAAGTTCTAGTGAGACAAAAACCTATTCCCCTAGAGTACCTGAAATGGAACCTGCTCTTGAGATTCAGAGGGAGCATCCTGATGAAATGCCACATGAACTTCCTTCTACTTCAAATGAGAATACAAATGACAATGGCAAAAAAAGACCACTTTGGGCCAGGAAAATGATCAAAGAAGCAGAGGATCATGCAGCACCCAAAGGAACGTTTAGGGAGAGTAAAAGACCCAAACGTTTCTCTAGCTATGTTGCTCTAATGAACAACATCATAAACTCAGAACCTGTCAGTGTTACAGAAGCTTTCCAACATCAAGCATGGAAGGATGCAATGACAGAGGAATATCAGTCTATTCTAAAGAATGATGTATGGGATATAGTGCCTAGGCCAAAAGAGAAATCTGTTGTCTCTTCCAAATGGCTCTTCAAAATCAAGCATGCTGCTGATGGCAGTATAGAAAAACATAAAGAACGTTTTGTGGCAAGAGGTTTTTCTACTCAAGGAAACGTGATTCCTGAAAACATTTGCACCTGTTGCCCGTTACACATCGGTGAGAGCAGTGTTAGCCATTGCAGCAGCTAAAAGCTGGAAGATCCATCAAATGGATGTGAAAACTGCCTTCCTGAATGGAACCATTGAAGAGGAAGTCTATTTGGAACAGCCTGAAGGTTTTGTGATACATAAACCTGACTCACATGTATGCAGACTGAAGAAAGCTCTCTATGGACTTAAACAGGCTCCCAGGGTCTGGTATGAAAGAATTGACAACTATCTCTTGGGATTAGGATTTTCCAAGAATGATGCTGACTCCAATCTCTACTTCAAGGTAATCAAAGGTAATATGCTAATAATTATTTTATATGTTGATGACCTGCTGATAACAGGAGATCACCTCATTGCTCAAGGGAAGCAGGATCTAATTTCTGAATTTGACATGAAAGACTTGGGCATTCTACACTACTTCCTAGGTTTAGAAGTATGGCAGAAATCAGAGGGCATTATACTAAACCAAGGGAAGTATACTATTGATATTATGAAAAAATTTGGAATGTTGGACTATGATGGTCTCAAATTGAAAGAAAGCGATGAGAATCAAGTGTCTTGAGATCCAACCCTTCTGAGGCAGATGATTGGATCCTTGATATCTGGTTAACACCGGACGATATTTGCTATATGATGAATGTTCTGTGACCGAGTTCATGTGTGTGGCCAGGCAAGAAGTGCTTAATGGAAACGTAGAAACATATTACGAGATATCTTGCAAGGCACTGTGGATTATGGTCTTCTTTACAAGAATGATCCAACTAGATCTACATGGGTACTACGATTGAGATTAGGTTTGAAGTGTAGCCCGTCGAAAAAAAGCACATCAGGATGTTGCTTCAGTTTAGGATCGGCTATGATCTCCTGGATTTGCAGAAAACAATCTTCAGTTGCACAGAGCTCAACAAAAGCTGAATACATTGCAGCCTCAATGGGAGCAAGAGAAGCAGTTTGGCTTTGTAAATTGCTTGTGGGACTCTTTGGTGAGCCCTTGAATCCTACAATTATTCATTGTGATAATCAGAGTTGCATCAAATATACGTAAATCGTCTTTCATGATGAATACAAGCATATTGAATCTATCATTATGTAGAGATATGGTGGAAAGGAAAGTGATTGATTGGGTATAGTACAAATGATCAAAGCTGGAACATTCTCACCAAGCCTATATGAATCAAGGTAAGAGCACTTGGAAGAAACTTGGTATATGGATTTGAAATGTCCATATTTGTTGTTATGTTTGAAATACAAATTGTTTATAAATTAATACTAAGCCTTTAAAGATGTTTAAATGTGTAAACTCTTTTTGTCATGTGTGTGACTCCGTGACTTTATGGGCCTACTCCCCCTTTGTACATTAATGAAAGGTGACGATCTTTCTAATAATGAGCACTTGTATTTGACATTGTAAAGTGATGACTCTACAATGATAAACTATCATGATAGATATCATGTGACTTGATATCTGTGGACATGTCATGATAGTATCTCTTGGACACTTTGATTGATATCATGGGACTTGATATCATTTGTAGATCATTGTGATCCTTAAGAGATAATCATGGTGGATATTTATATCCGTGGATATGCCATGAATTATGGTAGACATCATGTGACTTGATGTCAGTGCACATACCATAATAAAGATATGTTATGAAGAATGTCATGTGAATTGACAATATTGAGAAATCATACCATGTCTTAGATATCACGTGTTAAGGTGATATCTCTACTTATTTGATTTGAAATATCTTCCCTAGCTAAGAGGGAGTGTTAATGAATGATAGCTTCGGTCAGATATGAATGACGATTGCTGTAAACATCATCGTCATTCATACTTGATCAAAGTTTATCATTTATATTGAAATATTTCTGGAAAAACATTTAATCGAATTTATGAGCATACATATAAAATTCTGTCATGTCCCCATCCTAGTCAGCACAGCTGGTGACAAGGTTAGCCTATCAATCCGATCCTCGTAGGCTGACAGGAGTGTGCAGAGGATCATCTGGAGCCGTTGCTCAGTGTTTGGTAGCTTCAGTTTGCAGTTGTATCAGGTTGGGCCTTCGCAGAATCTCCCAGTGAGCATTTTCAGGAAACTTTCTATTTTTAGAAAGTTAGGTCAGGCGGAAGCTGCTATTTCGGGCAGGGCACCTGGTTCAGCCATTCAGCTCGGAATCGACCCAGTTCAGCAGTTGGTTGTTTAGACGGAGAAATAAGGAGTATTTAATGGATTATTAAATATTTAATATTTTGACTTTATAATAAAGTCACTTTATTGAAATATTGAAATATTTAATTATTTGGCTTAATTATAAAGTATTTAATTATACTTTATAATATATTATTAAAAGTAACTTAATGAGTATTTTATATTCATTAAAAAGGGGACGCCAATAATTAATGATTTCTCCTAAGTTTAAAAGGCGTATTAAATCATTTAATTTAAATGATTATTTTGAAGTGAGTTGGGTCGAATTTTTCTCAAAGAGCAATATATACCTCTTCAAGGCAAAAATCGAACTATCTTGATTATTATTCAATTTTGTCTTATTTACTCTGAGCATTGGAGTTTGCAAACCCTAGGGTTTCTGGCAGACGAACGTTTCTGGAGAACGAAAACTCTTCAGAGATCAGGCAGACTGAGGCTGTGAAATACCAGTTGAAGCTTGCACTTGGTGATTTCATCCAGAGATCACAGTTTGAATTTATTGAGTTATTTATTCAGAGATTAGCAGAGAAAATCATCTTCCTTTTGAGGCGACTTCACAGAGGAATCCATTCAGAGATCTGGCAATATTTCTTGGAGGCCGTACTTTGTTCTTTACTGCTGTCAGCCGTACTTTTCTGTACCTTTCTTGGCCGTACTTTTACATCTCCAGTGGAACGCCTGTATCTTTCAGTTTCTGGTGTTTGCTTCTTGGGCGCCTTGGTTCTGGGGAACAATTCTTGCCTGAAACGAGAGAGCAAAGTGGACTCATTATTTTTTATGCATTATTTGCTGCTACAGCCGCCACTCAGGTTCTTTAATAAAATTCATTGTATTTCATTTGTTGCTCAGATTTTTGTATTAAAAAAGCTCTGGAAAATATATGTATTGGTGCGCCCTTGTTATTTGAGCATTTCTGAGTATACTACATGAGTTTTAGATTTCTTTTGAATTTATTAGGATTTTATTAGAAAATCGCAGCCTTCTATATTTTGTCAAAAAACCACAAATTCACAAAAAAACAGAAAATTGCAAAAAACACAAAAATTTCAGTTAGGGTTTGAATCGAGAACCATCAGGGTTCTGACAAATTCAAATTATATATATGATGTTATATTCTGCATTTCATTAATCGGAATTTACTTACTCATCTGCCATCTTGTAGAAGGGTATATATGAGTTATACTAAACAATGATAAACGACTTTATCATAAGCCGTGCCTTAAGGGACACGTCCCATGAGTGGATGTGTCTCCACTTGTGGAGACACGTCCTCTCTTAGGGGTGGGTCTCCTCTCTTATTTATGGCGGATCCTTCTTTGATATGCAAAACATAGAAATCGAATAATGTTCTGCAATCAGCACATTCAAAATAAGAAATTCAAATCTAGAAATTGAAAATCTGAACATAGAAGTTTGAGTAGTATTCTTACACTTAGAATTTTCATAAGTCCCTTAGTCTCCCAATTTGATTGAAGATTTGTTTACATTTACATTTATGATGATGATTTGCTAATTGATTGTTTGTTTGATTTGACAATTGATGATTGATTTGATGGATTCACGAGTGATGATTGGATGAGTGCTGATTTGATGCATTAGTGAGTGATGATTGATAAGTGATCCTTGAATGCTTGGAATGATTTATCCTTTATACTTTATTGGTGAAAGAGTCACCACTTTTCATAAGAATTGAGTCGCCACCCTTCATTGCTGCCTTTTTGAGAATAATGAATTATTTTTCCAAATTGATCTCTCTTGCATGTCCTCTTCAAATGAAACCTTCTCCCCTTTATATCTTCCAATGTAAGGGAGAAGTCACACCCCTTCAGCATGTCTGCCCTTTGCAAGAGCCACAACCTTTCACAATTACCACCCTTTGAAAGAGTACAACCCTTTATAATTTCTGCCCTTTGAAAGAGTCACTTCTTTATTTCTTCCCATTCCTTTCTTCTTCCATTAATCTCTCCTTGATTCCTATGCTTCCTTTTTCTTTTCCTCCCCACTTTTTCAAATGAATTCTTCTCTTTTATATCTCATGTTTGAGGGAGTCACAACTCTTCATGTCATGCTTTTTGACCATTCATTAAACTAAAATATCCCCAATGGGGATCTGCCCTAAAATTCTGTTTTTTATTTCTACTCAAACCCTAATTCTGATTGCTGATTTTTATTTTCTGATTTCAAACAAAATATCACAGTGAACGTACAAGTGCCCAAACATGACAAATAAACATGCCAAATGATGCTACCAATTGATATTCATATCAAACATGAAATCCACCATGAAAAACGCAAGATAGGGCGCATCCAAATTCTACATGTCTGATTTTCTGTAGATAACTTCTGCTGTTACAAACCTAAATATTCTGGACTGATTTTACAAGGAACTCAAGGGCTCAAACATGCCAAACATGTGCCCAAATTTCTTCTCTACAAATCAGATCTAAAACTATAATTATACATACCAAATATATGCAAAATAGTCTTCAAATATCAAATCCTAGATGGGCGAAATTCCTCCTTGGTAAGTGCTTAGGGTTTTCTGCTCCAAATATGCTCCAAATAATGCAAAATCGCCCTCCAAAGGTGGGCGCTCAAGTCTACTCCAAGTGGTGCTCCAAAGTAGGGCAAATCCCTAAGGCAATCTGCTCACAAAATGCCAAAACGATGCTACTCCAAATCTGACCTTCAAATCTGGTTATGCAATGATGCTCCAAACCTCCAATTGTCTCCAATGAAGTGCAAATAGGACTCTATTATGAGTCCTCCATGAGATGAGCTAGGTTTTCGTCCAACTCACTAAATTCACAAGGGTTTTCGTCCTTGGAATTAAGCCCAACCAAAGTTGCAGCCAAAGAGAAGAATCTCCAAATGAAAAATATGATATGAATTGATGCCAAATGACTTGCACTTTACTTTTTTTTACAGCCCTCCCAAAATAACCTTAGCAAGGCCGACCTCCTATATTTTATTTATTTATTTATTTTTATTTTTATTTTTATATTTTTTTAATTTTAATTTTAATTTTTTTTCCTTCCAAACTTGGTTTACCCCAATAGAGTATTCTCATTTTATTTTATTTATTATTTATTTATTTAAAATATTATTATTATATTTAATTAAAATATGAAAACTAGTGTTCAAAAGCACTTTTTCTTGCCCTTGCAAAATTTGAATTTCAAATCAAATTGGGTGTTGATGCTATCATACAGCGTCGGGTGTATCCTTCCAGCCGATCTCCTTTACATGATGATAAATTAAATTATAGCCGATGGCTATTTAATTTATGAAGATAGCGATTGGATGAAGAGGCACGACTTATATTAAATAATATTTAATTATTGTGAAGATACGAATTTATGAGGCACGATCTTCAAGGAGGCCGACTTCTTGTGTGTAAGAGACACGATTTTTGGAAAGAGGGCGACATGTTGTTCTTGGAGAGTCACATCTCTCCCTTCATATTGTATATATACTCTTTGGTTGTACCTCCTTCATCATCCATTCATATTGTTCATTCTCAAGTTCGAATATACAAGTGCGAGTTCATCATCAAGTGCAGATCGATATTGTAGAAGGCTGAGTTTTATCATTAGCGAATTGCATCATTGTGTTGTTGTATTTGCATCAGATTGTGGTGCTTACTCTTGGCCTTAATATTGGCCTCTATTGTAAAAGGAGACATTCTTTGTGATTCAATATATAAGTGATATATTGTTGCTGGGTTTTTCTCCCTCAAGTGGAGGGTTTTCCCAGGGTATCTATTGTGTTATTGTGTCTGATTTTGAATTAATTTTCTGTGCTTTACATCTGATCATAAAACTGACATGGTATTAGAGCAGGTTTGAAGAAGATCTTGATCAGATTTAATCTTGCAGCGATACTCTTTATTCTTTTTCTCATCCTTGATCACTTCTATCTATTTATCAAGATGGTGAACGGTCTCAAGATCGAGGACAGACTTGAGGGAGCAACAAATTTCACATCCTGGAGATTCAAAATTATGCTCACCTTGGAGGAAAATGAATTGGCTGAGTTCGTGGAGAGCAAAGTCCCCGAACCTATGGATGAGGAAGAGAAGGTTCAGTGGAAGAAGAAAGATACTAAGGCGAAGAAGATGCTAGTTGATTCCGTGAAGGATCATATTGTTCCAATCATCTCCAAGTTGAAGATGGCAAGGGAGATGTTTAAGTCTTTAGAGGAGATGTATGAGATCAACAACACAAGCCGTGCACTTGCATTAAAGCAACAACTTCATCATGTTAAGATGGTGAAAGGAGAATCCGTCATTGCTTACTTCATGAAGATCACCGAGTTGAGAGATCAACTCTCTACTATTGGGCATGTTGTTGATAGCAAAGATTTAACCATGTTGACTCTTAATGGTCTTCCTTCGTCTTGGGAGTCTTACATTCAAGGAATCAGTGTGAGATTGAAACTTCCCAAGTTTGATCGTTTGAGGGCGGGTTGTATTCAAGAAGAGTCTAGGTTGGTTGTGAGAGGTATTGGTCAAAGCGCTACAAATGAAGACATTCATGTTCTTGCCACTCAATCTTCGAAGAAGAAAGGGAAAGATGGAAAGAAAGGATTTTTCAAGAGGAACAGAGATAAAGGATCTGATGGTACTCTTGCATTCAAGAAGAAGAGGAACCTCTCCCGAGTGCAATGTTTTAGATGTGACAAGTATGGTCACTATGCAAAGGATTGTCCAACCAAGCCTAAGTAGCAGGCTACCATTGCAGATGTTGATGAGATCTCTCCGCAGAAGGATTCAAGTGAATTTCTATTCTATTCTACCTTGTCAAGCAATGTGTCTACCGACACCAACACTTGGTTGATTGATAGTGGTGCCTCTCGCCACATCACCGGATTTAGGGAGCATCTAACTGATTTGGTGGAGAGAGATTCTAGTGAACAAGTCATTATTGGAGATGATGCTAGTTACTCTGTGAAAGGAGTTGGGACCTCCTCTGTTCACTTGGATTTCGGCATTTCCTTGCAGTTGAGTGATGTGCTATTTGTTCCAGGCATCAAGGGAAACCTTGTCTCTATTTCAGCCTTGGAGGACAAGGGATATCAAGTTGCATTTTTAGAAGGGAAAGTTCTTGCATGGACAAAGAACTCAAACATCAAGACTGCTCAGGTGATTGGAGTTAGACATGAGAGCCTCTATAGACTATGCACTCGTCCACTTTAGGCTCTATTGCATGATTCTTCAAGTTCGTGTGAACTTTGGCATCGAAGATTGGCACACCTTCACTTTCGAGCACTACCTACCATGGAGAGAATGGTCACGGGTCTTCCAAAATTCAACCAGGAGCATGAAGGTACTTGCAAAGGTTGCACTTTGGGTAAGAATACAAAAGGTCCATTTCATAGTAGTGAAAGTAGATCCAAATGTATTCTAGATCTTATTCATTCTGATTTATGTGGTCCAATGTCTGTTGTTTCTTCGAGTGGTTTCTTGTATTACATTATTTTTATTGATGACTACTCTAGAAAGACTTGGATTTATTTCTTCAAGACTAAAGAATCTGAGGAAGTACTTGAGAGATTCAAGGAATTTAAAGCTCAGGTAGAGAACTTGTCGAGGAAGAGGATCAAAGTTCTAAGATCTGACAATGGAGGAGGATACATCTCCGGAAGCTTTCGTAACTTTTGTGTTGAGGCAGGAATTAAGAGGGAGTTTTGTGTTCCCTACAATCCACAGCAAAACGGTGTTGCAGAAAGGAAGAACAGATCTATTGTAGAAGCAGCCAAAGCCATGATTCATTGCCAAGATCTGCAAACCTTCCTTTGGGCGGAAGCATCTAGGACAACAGTCTATGTTCAAAATAGAAGTCCTCACCGCATTTTGGAGAACATGACTCCTGAAGAAACATTTGCAGGGGTGAAGCCGGAAGTGAGTCACTTGAGGATCTTTGGTTGTCCTATATATGTTCATGTGCCTAAGGACAAAAGGACAAAGTTGGAACCTTCTGGCAAGAAGGGGATATTTGTAGGTTACAGTGAGACATCAAAAGCCTACAAAATCTACATTCCAGGTCAGACGTTGATTGAGATCAGTAGAGATGTCACATTTGAGGAGGATGTTGCATTCAGAAGATCGAAGGGCACTCACATGGAGACAGATAATGAAGAGTCTCCTCAGGATATGGAAGTTGACCATGCTCCTGAGATTCAGAGGGAGGCTCTTGAACCTAAAGAAGATGATGATCTAGTTGAGCCCTTGGAACCTACTGATGGGCCTACAAATATTGTGATTAGTCGTAAGAGACCTCTTTGGGCTAGGCAAACAATGCAGGAGGCAGAAAGGTTTGCAACACCAAGAGGAACCTTTAGAGAAAGCAAGAGACCTCACAAGTTTTCCAGCTATGTTGCATTGATGAGTCAAATCATCGAATCCGAGCCTTCCAGTGTTGAGGAAGCTACTAGTCAGCAGGTTTGGAGAGATGCTATGTCTGAAGAGTATCAATCCATTCTCAAAAATGATGTTTGGGACATCGTGCCTAGACCTGAAGGCAAATCTGTGGTATCTTCTAAATGGCTCTTCAAGATCAAGCATGTGGCTGATGGGAGCATTGAGAAGTACAAGGCTAGGTTCGTGGCTAGAGGATTCTCATAGAAAGAGGGAGTTGACTATGAGGAAACCTTTGCTCCAGTTGCTCACTATACTTCAGTCAAGACCATCATTGCTATTGCTGCATCTAAAGGATGGAAGATTCACCAGATGGACGTGAAGACAGTATTTTTGAATGGTGTAATCGAGGAAGAAGTATATATTGAGCAACCTAATGGATTTGAGGTACATGGGAAGGAGTCTCATGTTTGCAGGCTGAAGAAGGCCTTGTATGGTCTTAAGTAGGCTCCTCGTGCTTGGTACGAAAGAATTGATTGTTACCTGTCAAGCTTGGGCTTCTCCAAGAATGATGCTAATTCAAATCTGTACTTCAAGTTAATTGATGGCGAAGCATTGATTTTGGTTTTGTATGTTGATGATTTGATTCTTACTGGAGAAGATCACCTCATTATCAAATGTAAGAAGGAGTTAGCTTTTGAATTTGAAATGAAGGATCTTGGTCTCATGCATTACTTCCTTGGCTTAGAAGTATGGTAGAAGCCAGATGAGATGATTCTAAGTCAAGGGAAGTATACTATTGATATTCTAAAGAGATTTGGTATGATGGATTGCAAATCCATGTCTACGCCTATGGAGACCAACTTGCATAAGTTGAAAGAGGCTGCAACTAGTTCAGATCTGGTGGATTCCACGATGTATAGGCAGTTGATTGGATCATTGATGTATCTAGTCAATATTAGACCAGATATTTGCTATGCAGTGAGTGCACTTAGTCAGTTCATGTGTGAACCAAGGCAAATACATCTAGTTGCAGCAAAACATATCCTGAGATACTTGCGTGGCACAGTTGGATATGGGTTGAGATATTCTTCGTGTGGATCTGAAGCTGCATGGTTATACTGATTCTGATTGGGCAACGTGTGTTACTGATCGAAAGAGCACCTCTGAATGTTGTTTCAGTTTGGGGTCTGCGATGATCTCCTGGTGTAGTAGGAAGTAGTCTTCGGTAGCACTGAGCACCGCAAAGGCTGAGTATATTGTAGCTTGTGTGGCAGCTCGAGAAGCAGTGTGGCTTCGGAAGCTCCTTGTAGGATTGTTTGGACAATCAATGGAGCCTACTATCATTCATTGTGATAACCAGGGCTGTGTGAAGCTTTTTGTCAACCTTGTGTTCCATGACAAAACTAAGCATGTTGAGATCAAATACCACTATATCAAAGATATGGTATTGAGGAAAGCAATTTAGTTGAGGTATATCAGCACTGATGAGCAGACGACAGACATTCTCACTAAGCCTCTCTCCAGGATAAAATTTGTGTACTTTTGAGACAAACTTGGTATGGTGGAGAATCAAGCCCTAGTTGAGAAGGAGTCTCAGTATCAGTGATCCTCTTTAATGCATTTGTCTTTGAGAGAGATTTGAGGTGCAAGCCCTTGTTAATGCATTTCTCTTTGAGATTTGAGGTGAAAGCCCTTGTTTTCACCCTCTGGGAGAGCCATGGTGGATGTCATGTGTGTGACTCCATGACATCACGTGAGAGAGTCCATGATGATTTTCTTGTACTTGTGTTTTCACCCTCTGGGAGAGCCATGGTGAACGTCACGATGAGGTGACAACATCACGTTGAGTGATGAGCAGTTGTACATACCATACATGGGTGTAGCCATGATGGTTGATATCACGATGAGGTGATATCTTTTTTTTCCACATATGGGAGTAGCCATTGTGGTTGACATCTGTAATGTCCCCATTTTGGCCATACACTCTTCATTTGGTTTTAGCCTAATTCCGGAAATCCGTAGGCTACTCAGATGTGCGAATTTAGGGTTTCCATTTTCAATAAGTCTTGCTTCCAGCTCAGTTCAACTTTTTTGTTCGTTTTAAGATGAACTTACTATCTTTGGCATTGGCTATTTTTAGTAAGTCTAGTTTTGGCAGTGGTCCAGTTGGTAGCTCTTCAGTAAGTTTCCTTTTTAGTTGGAGCAGTTGTTTGGTTTTGATTCTGACTTTTTTAAGCAATTTTTGGAGAAATCATTTAATTAAAGGCAATTAATGTTATGTTTTAATATTGACCCCTTGGCCTAATGAGATGACTTGAAGTTGTGTTAAAAGGTGGTCATAAAGGGTGGACGCCTCATAAAGGAAATATTTGATATTTCATAAAGTCTTTAATGCCTTGGAGTTTTGACGCCAAAAGGTGATGAAATAAAGTGATTTCAAATTAAAAAATATATATATGTTTCAAAAAGGGAACTTTTGGCATCCCTTTCTTGGAGGAGTTTTGGTAATTTGAGAAGTCACCTCTTTTTCTATAAAAGAGAAGTTTTGCTCCAGCTTTCTTTGTCCATGAACTTATGCTATTGTTATGTTGTCGAAATGACAACTTGATTTCTACTTCGAGGGATGCATACCTCCTAGTTCCAATCCAATTTCGTGTTTGAAATATAATACCTAGTTGGTTTTCAAGCTGCTTCTCAATTAGACTAGCAAATTGTGCTTCGAAGTTGTTGAATTTTGGTGAGAATTTTAGTTTTAATGTTGCTGGTGTATACACAACTGAAGGTGTTTTTCATTTACAGCTTTTGGTGTGAATTTATTTTGGTTATGGGTATTTGATCATTGCAATTCTATGATAATGGCGACCATATTTGCAGGTTTTTAGATTTTAATTCCAAGTTTCTGATTTTTCCAAGAGAAATTGCCCCTCAAGAGGACCGTACCATCTCATGAATGCTTTGGGATTCGTGCAAGAATATTACCTTGAGTTTTGATGCAGTTTTGTGGTCTGATTTTGGGCGCCAACCTCCTAGAAAGCATCTACTTTTGATTTCATTCAATTCAGAGGTAAATTGATAAAGTTATGAGTATTTCATTGATTCACAGGTTGCTAGTTTATAGTTTCAGTTTGCTGGTTTTTATTATCAGACTTCAATAAGATCAGATTTTGGCTTCAATTTTCAGTCTTTGAGAGTTTATGAACTTGATAGATTCATCCTTCACATATTTGCATTCTTTCATCTATTGTAACACTTGTAATTTGCAGTTTTTCCTAATTGTTAGGTTGAGAATTAGTAGTACTAATCCAACCATTTATTTACTGCATTACTTGTGATTTTCTAATGCAAATATTATAACCCCTGGATGGTTTACCGCCAGTGTGGAGGAATCTGATTTGTATTTACTTTCTATCACCCACTGTTAAGTGGAGAATTCCCATTGTTTAGTAGATGCCCGCCGCAGCCGAGGAATTAGTCTAGATTATGTTGTTTTCTTCCCCCAACTGTTTAAGTGGTTGAGCGGATTTCTCTCATAGCTGGATCACCGCCTCTTTCTGTTTCCAGTTGTATTTACTTTCAGCTATAATTCAGTTACTCCGCCATATGCTAGCACCTCGCTTGCAAAAGGATCTTGTGTGTACATTCTTGGCGTTGAGAGTATTTCATTTGGTTCTATTTTGAGGCTAACGCTAATCCCTTGGCGTAGTGTTGACTTGTGCTGTGGTAATTCAAGAAAAAAATTGGTTGGCATATTTCAACATCATGATGAGGTGATTTGTCTTGTGTAGCTTGAAGTATCCTCCCTAGCTAAGAGGGAGTGTTGATGCTATCATACAGCGTCGGGTGTATCCTTCCAGCCGATCTTCTTTACATGATGATAAATTAAATTATAGCCGATGGCTATTTAATTTATGAAGATAGCAATTGGATGAAGAGGCACGACTTATATTAAATGATATTTAATTATTGTGAAGATACGAATTTATGAGGAGGCACGATTTTCAAGGAGGCCGACTTCTTGTGTGTAAGAGACATGATTTTTGGAAAGAGGGTGACATGTTGTTCTTGGAGAGTCACATCTCTCCCTTCATATTGTATATATACTCTTTGGTTGTACCTCCTTCATCATCCATTCATATTGTTCATTCTCAAGTTCGAATATACAAGTGCGAGTTCATCATCAAGTGCAGATCGATATTGTAGAAGGCTGAGTTTTATCATTAGCGAATTTCATCATTGTGTTGTTGTATTTGCCTCAGATTGTGGTGCTTACTCTTGGCCTTAATATTGGCCTCTATTGTAAAAGGAGACATTCTTTGTGATTCAATATATAAGTGATATATTGTTGCTGGGTTTTTCTCCCTCAGGTGGAGGGTTTTCCCAGGGTATCTAATGTGTTATTGTGTCTGATTTTGAATTAATTTTCTGTGCTTTACATCTGATCATAAAACTAACATTGGGTACATGACAGTCCTCCCTCCCCGAGATTGCTTGCCCTCAAGCAATAACAAACCTGCATCCTCCAAATCAGCTTCCTTCATGACCTCTTCTTTGTTACATCCATGTGTGGAAACTAGGTCATCATCATGCTTCATCAAAGGGTCTCCATCGAAATAATGAGTAGAGTCTTCTATATCATGATCTTCCTCATTGGCTGGTCTAGAAAGAGTATGCACAGCTATAACCTCCTTAACCGCTAAGTGATCCTCCATATCTTGCAATGTTAAATCAATTTTATCCAAACTTTGTCCACTACATACTAAAATTTCTGAATTGCTCACATATGTATGGGCAACATCCAACTTAAGGACACCCAAACCACAATTTGATTCCTTTCCAAAATGATGTAACAGTGATGAAGCAATGCTAGGCTCAATTAATGAAACATCACAACCCATACCTTCATGTAGTTGACCTAACATGGCTAGTTTGACAATCTCCATGGCGGTATCTTCTTCAATCTTTATGTGCTCTTCATTTGTAACTTCAATAGGTGAATCTCCTTTGTCCTTGTCCTCATAAGGCTAAAATGAACCAGTGTTCCATGGGGACGTGTACCCCCCAAAAAACCCCGCGTTTCCTAGATGAAGATGTCTCAGAGACTTGGGGACTTGAGGGGGACATCCCCCCACTAGCCCACCACCAATGCCACCATCCCACCACCAGTGTCGCTATCTCCAAGTCGCCACTAGGACTTTGAGGATGCTTGTCATGTCCCCCAAAATTGTAGCAGTGGGATATAACGCATCAGAAACAAGATTACAAAATACATATTAAAGCATTAATGATTTAATTATAATTGTCAAGATAATATTATAATTACACAATTATTGTAATAGAACAATTAATCTAATCAATTGTAAATATCATAATAAAATGTCATACAACAGAATAAAATAATAATAAGATTATTTTATAAATATCAAACATTCAAATACAAATAAAATAAAACAACAAAATGAACATAATCTAATATTATTGTAAACATTATCATTATATCATATTTAGCAAATTAATATTTATGCTTTAATGCTCAAATGTCAAATATTTAAATTACAAGTAAAAATCAACATTAAAATAAAATAATAATAAATAACATATAATGAAGATAAAATTGAATAAGATCAGAATTCTATAATATAAATCATTATTTATATTTTACATGATCATTATCATTTTAAATATAAACAAGACCTTTTAAAGGCATCGCTTCCTTTATCATACACAAACAAAAACTAATGCAGAAATTGGGAAACAACAATTCCAAAGGAAACAGCGTTTCATTCAAAAGAAGCATTTTGACCCAGACGTGACTTTTCCCACAGCAAAGGTTCACTATTTTAATAGAATCATTCCATGCCAAAGAGAATCATCGATGGTTGAAAGAAGAAAGTCTTCTACATTACGTGGCTGGAAGGAATTAAGGAGTATAGAAGGGCAGATATAAATCTGAAAATGAGGATATAAAATGAAGGAAGTATCGAATCAGAAAAGGAAAAGGAGATTCAGACTACATTTAGAATATATGGAACCGTGACTTGTTAAGGACATAAAGTAGGTAAAAGGGATAGATGTGGTAAGTCTATTTAACTACAGATATAATATATGTCAAAATTGGTAAGGCAGAATTCTCAGGTATATTTATTACTGTTGTTACAATGATAATTCTAGAATAGATGATAGGCATATTTATCATTCTTGCCTCCAATAGTAAATAAGTAAAAAGAATAGATAATGTGTTAATGAGTATATAAATATAGATAGTATATAATTCCCTTTTTTATGAAGATAACCATGCAACAAGTAAATATAATAAGTAATAAGTATATAGTTACAGATGATATTAAAATAGAAGCACAATAAGTAACAAATATGGAAATATTGGTAGTATGTTATTATTTATTGTGAGTAAAGGTAAGGTAAGATCCTTATCACAATTAATGTGTCTTATGTTTGAATATAACAGCAATCTGATCATAATGCTGTGCAATACTTATGATTGTAATAAGACATAGCATGAAATAGTTTGTAATGTAATCGCATGATAGAGTGGAATGCTAATATAAGGTAGAACAGATCTGCATATAGAACTAATTGAAAATACTATTATAGAACAAGAATGATAGATATGACAAGGTAAAGAATATGTTAGCATAGGGTAGCTATCATAATAATGGCTAAATAGAATGAGATGTCATAGAAAGAAATGTCAACATAGAATGAAATATCATAGATGCATGCCATAGAATACTCATGATATGTTAACATAAGAATGTTTTGATCAAGGAATGGACATAGTCCAAGTCTTATAAAGACTGATCAATGAATGATGTTATAATAATATGTACTCTATATAAATGATAGTTAATGAATTGGATTTAACCATGAGATGGTATAATGAAAAATTCCACATCTAGAGATAAATGTATATTATTCATCAATGTCCCAATAATGATGCTTGCAGCAATTATTGAACCTTATAAGCAATTATGATTCTTTAATATAAGAAGACGGATCGGACTGTAAAGGACGCATTGTGAAAGCATAGTCCAACACTGTGAATAGAGGTAAGTTCCTCCCACTCCCAACCAACATTGCAAGTTCAAAAATTAATTCAAATCCTTATGATAATGAATACAACATTGTAACTGTTTTATAGCATATTAAAATCAATGGCTGTGTAAGTACAAATCTGTGATGGACTGTCAATCCGATCAAATATATATTGAGAGTCAATGCATATTAAATGTCGGTTGCAATCAATAAACATATATCAATTCATTAAGTCTACTATATAATGTAAGACAATATGCAGATTAATGGATGTTGTTTGTCAAAGCCACAATAATGTTGCTTACAACAATTATTGTTTCTTATTGAGCTATTATGACTTTACCTTGAAGAATAGACTTAGGGCCAAAATTCCCTTTTGCTAGCACTCAATAAGGATAGGGAGTTTGTGGAGGGAAAGGCTGGTAAACCGGTCCATTGATGGACGGTCCCAAGACAGGTAGGAAACCTTGAGGGAGTCCAATTAGAGACCATGCACGCACCCTTGGCACAATAAATCTACCATCCAAAGAGGTTAGGAAAGAGGAAACAATGCAAAGATCTATTCCGATCAAGAGTAATAAGTCATATCTGATCATGTTAGTTTATGCCCTAGATGATAATGCATTTTATTTGTCTTATTCTTAAAATGTGCAAACTGAAATGATCTAATCATGAACAAGAAATTATGTGCTTAATTGATGATGTATGCAGGTCTTCAAGGCAATTTACATGAGCAAAATGATGTGTTGGTAAAATAAATTATATGTCCCAACTTGTGCATTTTATGTTTCTAGGATGAGTTTAACAAGGGGACATTACAATGCTGGGGTGTCCTCAAGACGTCTAGGGGACTCCTAGTAGTCTCCAAGATGTATAATTCTTATACTTATACATCTGTTTATAACTATTTTTTCAAGTACTATATGTATTTCAGCACCCTCGCCGCCCCTCCGCCGTCCCCTCACCGCCCCCAAACTTAGACCCCCTGTCCCTACGTCCCCGAAACACGTCCGTTACCGCCCCCCATCCCCGTCCTTGAAACCCCATGGAACACAAAAATGAACTCTTGAACATGTCTTCTTTAGGGCTACATATTGACTGATTTTTGTCCTTCCCATGATCACTTGTAGGCTGCAAGACACAATCAGATGATTCCTTTTTCTTTTCTGATTCAGATTTTGTTTCCTCCAACAAAATTGATTTCTTTGGGTCTTGTTCCTTGACTTCCTCCTTAGCAGTTTCTGAATTTTCCTCTTCCTTTTTTCTCCTCATGTAGTAACCATCAAAAGATTTTATGTCCTTGATAGTCTTAGGTTCACCTAAGTACACATCAAAGATTCTGATAATCTCCTCACTCACGGGTATAGCCATTCTTGATAGTCTTGCATATTCCTGGAATGTTAGAAGATCCTTATACTTTCAATACCTGTCATAACATCTAGCAATTTTGGAGACCGCAATTTCATCCTCCTCCTCACTCATTTGCATAATCAAACCCATAGGCTGGCAGGATTGAGGCTTTGATACCATTGAAATATCCCCAATGGGGATTTGCCCTAAAATTCTGATTTTTATTTCTACTGAAACCCTAGTTTTGATTTCTGATTTCAAAAAAAATATCACAGCGAACATACAAGTGCCCAAACATGACAAATAAACATGCTGAATGATGCTACCAATTGATAGTCATATCAAACATGAAATCCACCATGAAAAACACAAGATAGGGCATCCAAATGCAACATACAGGTCTAATTTTCTGTAGATAACTTGTGCTGTTACAAATCTGAAAATTCTGGACTAATTTTACAAGGAGCTCAAGGGCTCAAACATGCCAAACATATGCCCAAATTTCTGCTTTACAAATCAGATCTGAAACTATAATTATACATACCAAATATATGCAAAATAGTCTTCAAATATCAAACCTTAGATGGGTGTAACACTATCTATTCTACAATTTAAGAAAGGAAACTAACTACCAGTTTCAGCTGAAATGTAACTATCTAGTTTTCATCTTAGGGTTTCCTTTGCAATTGAAAATGGAAAAGATAAACAATTTGAAACAATTACATCATAATCAATTCATCAACTAACTTTTAATTTTCAATTTCAGCTGAAAAGGAAACAATTAACTGCATTCATATAACCAAAAATTCACTTAGAATATTAACTAACTTTCCTTTGCTTTCGAAAAGTAAAGAACATTTATTACAGCTATGAAATAAACATGCTAAGTATTTACAACGGAAATTGAGAGAGAGAAAGAGTTACAAGATAGTATAGTCTGAAGGCTTTCTGTTGGAATGCTGGAGCAAGACTTGTCATCAAGGGAAAAAGAAATATCATCAAGGGCTTTTCTGCCCAGCCAAAGACCTACTGGTCTCCCGTGTTTCTTCAACTGAAGAAACTCGACCCCCTTCACGAGGGTAATCAATAAAGGATCACATAATATCATCATGCCATCTGAGCCTGGTGTCAAGAACCTATACTTCCTAGTCGATCCTTCACTATAGGTTACTCCTAACTAGAAAGACCATTCTGACCAGGGGTATATCTGGATCTTGATGGCTGACAAATGCTTAATCTAAGCATCATAACCTTGGCCAAGGATTTTTATCGTTAATGGGCACATTTGTGCCATCAACACTCTCACCCTTGCTCGACATGATAATACTTGATTCTAGGGTTTATATTACAAAGTCTTGGTTCCAAATCATTCTTCTTGATTTAAGGTTAAGCTATTTACTTTAGGCATATAAAGAGAGAGACTTGGCTCATTATCAATTCACATCTTAAAGAATAATCTGTTTACTTTAAACATATAAAGTGAGATAGAAAGAGACTTGTCGCTCAAGAAGGATTCTCCAGATTAAATGGACTCAAATTGGAAAGACAGAGAGACACGGTTCCAACTCAGAAATTCAAGAGCAGAGTGTAAAGAATACTTCGGCTAAGACAATAGCGGTTGGACCACAGAGCATTAAATGTAAGCTCGAACCTACTTCCAAGTTCAGATTTGATAACGAAAGAGTAACTCAAAAACAAGGATAATAACTTCACGGGATCAAACAAGAAAAAGTCTACCATCGGTCATGTTCTAGTGATTAGCAAGAACCAATTCATTGAGACTTCAACAAGATTAAGAAATACAACAATTCTACTTTTCAACATGATGACAATCAGATCAATTAATGCTCTTCGATGATAACATTATCAATAAATGATTCTCATTACGTGCCTGGCGAGACGACTGTAGCTTGGTGATTTATTTGATGTCTTCCCACCACGAACAACTTAGCGTCAAGAGCTACTTTGCCGATTGGAAGAAATGATGGAGGCGCATAGAATGTGGAAAAAAATAGAAATCGCTTGACCTAAGCTGCCAACTGAGAAGGCTGAACTGGGAGAACAAATGCCAACCCTATAACGAAGAGAAGCTCACTAATATCAGATGATGCTTGACAGAGAAATGAGAGTGAAGTCGCAGTTTGATTGAAAATGGAAAGAGTCTCTAGTGATGCAGAATGAGTGACAGGAAACCAAAAGCGAATGAATGGATGAGGAAGAAGCGAGAGAGAGAGATAGAACGCCCTATCAAAAGAAACCTCCTCAAACACCCCAGTCCCCAAGATTACTCTGAGCGCGCGGCTGCATGTGTTCACTCTCTTGGACGTTTCACAAGAGAGGTGGTAAGGTGGCAGGGAGTTACCACCTTCCACCCACACTGTCGCCCAACAAAATTCATTTTCTTTTAACTTAAACCATAATATTATCCATCGGCTTAAGAGATTGTTTCAAATTTTAACTTTAATAATAATTCCCAAGGTGAGCATAAGATGAATTTTAAGACCCCAAGAGATATATGATTATGCACAAATTAATTTGATTCGTTTTGATAATTATTTAATTAGGTGATACTCAACCAAGGTTACGACTTCAATTTAGCTATCTTACACCAACTCGAGGCTTGATGATAATTTTGATCCTTTATTAACTACGACCTCTCCTTGATGATATTTCCCTTTCCCTTGAGGTGTTGGCTATGCTGCAACCACTTGACAAAAATAATTAGGGTTAGACCGTTCTCGATTTATATATATTTAATTATAAACTCATGAACACATACATTTATGCATATATAATAAAATCATTCATATTTGCAGTTACAACATAGAAATTAAAATTCTTTTCCCAATTTCACATTCTCATGAAAGGTAGTTTATCACAACTAACATAACAATCATCATTTCATTGCCATAATCATGTTCAAGATAGAGGGGATGTAACATACTTCTCCCCTTAAGAATCATCGTCCTCGATGATTGTTATTTAGAAGTTCAAGTCTAAAATCATAAATATAATTATAAACAGAGTTCTTAATTGTTCTTAAACAGATAAGGAAACTTTTGAAGGATTTCATCATAGTGCTCCCAGGTGGCATTTTCCTCTGAGTATTGGTCCCACTGGACCTTGCATTGTACCACCTCGCGGTTATGTAACCGCAGCTTACGTACCTCGAGCACTCTGAGTGGCTCTATTGTGATCACCCCAGGGTCTCGCACCTGCAAGGAATTCCAATCAATCACATGGTCAAAGTTTGCATAGTACTTCTTAAGATAGGAGACATGAAATACATTGTGCAATCTGGTGAGAGCCGGTGGTAGAGCAATTTTGTATGCTACTGGATTGATAACTTCCAGGACTTCAAAAGGTCCCACATATCTTGGGGCTAGTTTAGAAGTTTTCCCAAATTTGATAGAGCTCATTCAAATCTTGAAAAAAGTACAAA
Organism: Sequoia sempervirens; assembly: GCA_007258455.2. Lineage (NCBI taxonomy): Eukaryota > Viridiplantae > Streptophyta > Pinopsida > Cupressales > Cupressaceae > Sequoia > Sequoia sempervirens. Next base: position 4,399 of record VDFB02003661.1, on the reverse strand, counting down.
GGAGAGTGCCCAACCATGAGTCTCCCCTAAAAGGAGCTTTTCATCCATTGCCAATGTTCCATGACAAATGGTTATTGATAATATCCCTAGACAAAGCGATAAAATTTCAAAAAACCAAACCTTTAGGAATCTTGTTCAATTTGAACAAATTAGCAGCATTTCTAGATAGCAAGTATTTATTTATTATAACTTGACACCCTTGCTTTTCTTGCTTTGAAAGGAATTTCTATTCTAATTTAGTACCAAGCACCTTATCATGAAGCTCTAAGCATTTTATTCCAGCACCTCCTTGAGACTTTAGATGACGAGCTTTTTCCCATTTGAGAAGGGGGAGATCTTTTTATTTCCTCATTTCCTTGCCACAAAAAGGTTTTACATATGCTATTCATCTTGTCCAAGACAACTTTGGAATTGCCATCATCACGAACATATACATAGGAATAGCACAACAAACTGTTAGTTTTAGGTGATCAGATTAATTGCACAGAAAATAATTCAAAATCAGACAACATAACACAACATATACCCTGGGAAAACCCTCCTCTTGAGGGAGAAAAACCCAGCAACAAAGATCTCTCTTATATTTGTAATATCAGTGACAACATTTCACTTTACAATGAGGTCTAACACAAGACCAATATGCAGCATCTGAGAATATGAAGAACAAATAACAACCTGCCAGTTCGCACCTGACAATTAATGAATGCAGATCTACAGAAATCACACCTGGCAGTATTCTCAATCACTAATGGTTCTCAACCTGCTATGAGTGAATCCGCTATAGCATGATACTTCGCACTGTATGAAGTATTCGCACTTGCACTGTAACTTCGTCCTTGAAGATAATGCGCTCTTGGCAGAATTCGCTCTTAATAATGTATTCGCACTTTCTTGATGTTCACCCTGTATGTAGTTCGCACTGTATGATGTATTGAGCTTATGTGAATATCCGAACTGCACTAGATTGGATGATAACAATGGATGAATCAAAGGTATATATATACAAATGAAAGGGAGAGACTCATCTCTTAGAATCCTTCATGTCGGCCTTCAAGAAATCACATCTCCTCTTTAATGAAAGTCGGCCTCAATAAAATAACATATGTCGGCCTGAATGAATGTTAATTACAATTCATAAGGAATGTCGGCCTCAATACAAACATAAAGAATATAAGAGAGGTTGGCTCCAACATAAATATAAGACAACAAATTAAATAGCCGTCAGGCTATCATTTAATTTATGCTTCCTTCGATAGGGCTGAGCTGGAAGGAACGACTGAAGCTGCCATATCATTAACACTCCCTCTCAGCTAGGGAGAGAACTTCCAGCTGCACAATACGAATCATCTCAATATGAGGTCCATCAGCCATCATTGCCTGCAATCAGATATAGAGAGAAGGATATCACCTCAATGTGATGACGAACATCATGGCTACATCCATGTGTGAAATAACATATCACCTCATTGTGATATTGACCACCATGGCTACATCCATGCATGGAAAGGAGCTTATCACCTCATCGTGAAAGCATATCACCTCATTGTGATATCAACCATCATGGCTACACCCATGTATGGTATGTACAAGTGTTCATCACTTGCGTGATGTTGTCACCTCAACGTGACTTTCACCATGGCTCTCCCAGAGGGTGAAACACAAGTACACAAAAAATCATCACGGACTTTCTCACGTGATTATGTCATGGAGTCACACACATGACATCCACCATGACCAAATGAGGTGGAACAAGGGTTTTCACCAAATTCTTCCTGTCATTGCAATAGGCAAATGCACAGGTACAAGTGGTTCATCACTATATGTCACCTCAACGTGACTTTCACCATGACTCTCTCAGAGGGTGAAACACAAGTACAATATATGTCATGGAGTCGCACACATGACACCCACCATGACTTAGCTCAGAGGGTGGAAACAAGGGCTTTCACCTTAAATTCTTCTGTCACAGAAGAAAATGCATTAACAAGGGATTTCACCTCGAACTTCTCTCACAGAGAAGAACTCATTAAACAGGGTCACTGATGCTGAGACTCTTTCTCAGTTAAGGCTGGATTCCCCATCATACCAAGCTTATCTCGAAAGTACACAGCTTTATCCTGGCGAGAAGCTTGGTGAGAATGTCTGCCATCCGCTCATCAGTGTTGATTTACCTCAACTGTACAGCCTTCTGCAGTACCATATCTCTGATAAGGTGGTACTTGAACTCAACATGCTTGGATCTGTCATGAAACACAGGATTGACAGAAAGCTTCACACAATTCTGATTATCACAATGAATAATAGTAGGCTCCATTGATTGTCCAAACAATCCTGCAAGGAGCTTACGAAGCCACACTCAAGCCTCAGCTGCCATGCAGCTGCAATGTACTAGCCTCTCACACTCAATGCTACAGAAGATCGCTTCATCGCACCAGAAATCATAGTAAACCCAAATCACAACAAATGAGTAGTTTCTTCCGATCCGTGACACAACTCGCCCAATCGTAATCAAGGAAACCAAGTAACTCCAAGTCTCAGATCCGGCGACATCAACCCATATCCAACCGTACATGCAAGTATTCGTATGTTTAGCTGCAACAAGATGCATCTGCCTCGCCACATACAATCAAGCAGCATCACCGTGATAGCAAAATATCGTGTCTAGTGTTAACTAGATACATCGTGATCCAATCAGTCACGCCTCAGACAACGATCCACCACCTGAACTAGCTGCGCGAAGATTACCATCTTCAAAGTTCAAGACCTCTAAATCTTCGTGACACTTGCATCAACCTCCAATCTTCGTCCAAGATTGCCTGCACACTTTGACTTGATAAATGTTTTTCTCAAGCACACCTTCTACATCAAGAGTTCGTAATAGTCCCCACCTCATCTCGTGATCTCACTATTCGGAACAAAGCTCATGGAGCTCACCAATAAATCCAGAAGGCACCCTTGAGCAATTATGATCTCAGCAATTGAAGGGATCCTCTAAGGGTTTAGCACCTAGCCTTTCAATACAACAATCTTCACTTCTTCTCAGTGAGTTACAAAACTCCCTCTTGATCCTTGCTTCAGAGATTGCAAAGAAGACTTCTGGAAGTGAGCTCCCTCTGGCCACCAGCTCAGTCCCAAGGCTGCTTGATTATTTCTTTGGTCGGCATGACTTCCTCACAAGATGCCTCAAGCTTTTCATCACTAAGCAATCTCTCATCACCTTCTTGCTCCTAGAACATTGAACTGCAAGCATTTTAGAGAGAGATTACTAACAGTTTATAATTACCCAAAGAAATAACAAGACTGGAATCATACAAAGTTTACAATCACAGGTTATAACATGAATACATAAGAATTTATGCACAATGTTAGAACATGAATAAATCAACCTGAAAGAGAAATATATCAAAAGATCAAACTAGAGGGATAAAGAAACTTATCTTTATATAATTTTGATATAACTCTTTCTTTCATCTTTTACTCCTCTCGAGAGTGCCAAACTCAGCACAACAAAAACAATCTGCATAGCTACAGATTTCTTGAATGCATTATGCGGTTAGCATGTAGAACCAACTCTCTCCAAGAGTTCAAGGTTCTATCACAGAGCATGCATTGGAGAATGATATCGATGTGATCAACCTATCACAACGAAAATACAATTCTCTTCCTTTTTACTCAAGGATCTACATGATTAGCATGAATCAACTCACAATAGATAATTTGAAATCTTCAAAGGATCTTTATGCTAGAGATCACAACTCAAGAGAAATCACTAACTCTCTTACCTAAGATCCAACTAAATGAAGTAACTGAAATTCAAACTAGAAAGGTGATTTCAACAAAACACAGAATACTTATCTTCTTTAATATTCTGATGAATGCAATTATTGAACACAGTATGCTGTTCTTATACTCGGATCAATCCACAGCCTTCATGACTCGAACACAGACTCATGGCAAGTTTAAATTTGAACAAGGCCTATGACTGCTCAAATTTACAATGCACTCCGTTTCCAACTGCAATCCACTAGGTTATGCAACATGCTTACTAGCAATACCCAAAGTGTTAGAGATAGATAGGATCATCACTCGAAAGACTTTATCAGATCTGCACAGCTTAGCAGACTGAGATTCACATAAAAGAATATAAACAACAAAAAAAGGAACCAAATACTTATCTCTATTTGATTGCAGCCATTTGATTTCAAACATCAACCCTTGGCAGCACGATTTGACATAGTTGAGCTCTTGACTGCAAGGTTGTGAAGACCATTGAAGTCCATTCCAAATAATGACATCATAGAATTCTCTCAGAATACATGACTACTTCAGAACCTTCCATAATCATGTGCTTTTAGATAACAGATCCCGGAAGGTGAGATCGCCACATCATATAACTCTC